>JAIPRL010002983.1:0-52040 GCA_025469235.1 Pemphigus obesinymphae | reverse complement strand
CAATGATGAATAACACGACTAAAAAATAAAATAAAAATAACAGCCTCGATCGATCCCTAGAAAAAAAAATTATATGAGTTATGTATACTACACCGAAGCTACGCTCAGAATCGTTTTATTGAATGCATTCAAATGCTTTCAAATTCAATACATCCACCAAAAGTACCCTGCCCAGTAGCGAAGTGCATCCACCAATACTGACACCCGACGAGCGAAGTGCTTCCACAACCTACTGACCGGCTTTTTAATTTAATAATTCCATATTTTTGTGATAAAAAAACCTACATTCCTATTTTTCTTATCCCTTATCTATTATTAAAACTTGTTTGACATTTTGGCCAAGACTTAAAACATTCTTGTTTTAAAATGTTATTTAAATTTTGTGTTATAACATTTTCTATTATAATACGTTATTGATTTTGAATGTTATAACGTTATAAATATAACGTTTTCAAGTCCTATTCCTGTCACAATTAGCCTAAACGTTCGGGAGGGGGGAAGTGCTTCATCTCCACCATAATATTAACTTTTATTAATATGTTTTAATTCTAAAAAAATAGGGGGCTTGAAATAATTTAGAGAACCATCCCCCCCCCAAAGAAAAAATATCCACCACTGGATAGAGTAAAATCTCTCAAGCTTCAGAGTATACCCACTAAAAAATTTACGACTACATCACTGTTTATAAACAACGCAAAACATTTAAAGTTACATTTGAAATGATAGCTGCAGTAGAAGTATTTGGATGTAGTTCAGCAGTTTGTGAATCATAATTTTCTTGTTTAACTCCAATTGAAAATCCACAAAGGCAATCAATGAAACATTTGAAACCGGCTTTCAAACTTAGCTTTATTGGCGTTTGAGTCCAAACAGAATAAAAACTTAAATATAGAACAATTGTTAATGGTTTCAACAATCAAAAGAATAAGACGTTAATGAAAATAAATAAGAATTGCATTGGAAAACATAATTCTAAAACTATTATTTTATTAATATTATATTATTATTTAATCATAAATTGAAAATTTTGTAATTGATTTGTAAAAATAAAATTAAAAATAGGCATAATATTGTTTTTTTCTAATGCTCAACCTCAGAGGCGGAACTAGGAATTTTGACACCCGGGAAAAAGTGTAAAAACTTAAGCCAAAAATATTGGTGTCGATTAAATACGAAATAATTCTTCCTTCGAACGGTAAATAAGTTTTTAACTTTTTTGATGTTCATCACTGGTTCAGGAGGGAAAGCGACGTGACACATTTATGTGTATTAGACTTTCTAAAATTTTACGACCACGAAACCCCGTTTATCCCCCTAGTTCCGCCACTGCACTCCGCTACAACAAGGTTTACCCCCCTGAAGAATTGATCTGGATACGGGCCTGCTTTTATAGCTAGGTATTTAAAGTTTAAGACAACATTTATTATTTTAGTATAAAATGCACTCGCATTTCGAAAAAAATTGATTTAAATAGGCATTAAAAATTGTATTACTTATATTTTTACTTTATTATTTTTATACAATTTAAAAAAATGTGCATGTCTTTATAAGTAATTTTGAACCACCTAGGTTTTTAGAATTAGATTGCTAATTTTCACAGCCATATTAAAAAAAAAAATAGGAAACATAATAATATAGATAGGTACTGAAATACTAACATTGTTAATTACCTATACATTCTAAATAATATACAAATTGTTGTATATTAGTCCTAGATATTGTAAATAAATAATATTTTTATTTTAATTAGTAAGATCACACTCAGGGTCGACGCTAAGTAATATTTGTGAGGGGTCGTGAAGTATGAAATTGACGACTTTTGTGCTTTAATATTGACGACTTTTAAAATTTTTTTCATTACCTACTTATATATTATTAAAATTCAATCAATATTAAAAAAATATTTACCATAGTACCTATAGCTCACGAAAATTTGAGGGTGTTATTAGCGAGTCTCGTAACAATATCTTGGTACAGGTTAATACATTTTTCCAATATATTAGACACTAACAATTGTTGGTCGGTTAACAAATTGTTAAAATGCATGTGGCACCTAGCACGGCATAAATTGAGTCATTTGAGAATCACTGTTTTGACGAGATATGACCACTCAGTGCGCTAAATGTTAATGCCATCCCCATACTTTTGTGAGCCATACTGTAATTCATTTTAGGTTTTTAAGTACAAGCTTAAAAATCTTATATATCACTGTTGTATTTAATCATCCTTATAATCACACTTTAATAGTATAATCACATCATAATTTTGAACTTTGATCTATGAAATAAATCATATAACTTATTTGAGTGTGATATTTTGGTTTTTAATAATTTAATATAACATAAATATAAAATGTAAAAGTATTTAAAATAAATTAGTATTCAATACCATAAAAAAGTATTTGGAAACTACTCAAATACGAGAAAGAAAACAAATATTTGAATAAAGTATTGAATACTCAAAAAAGTATTTGAATACCAATATTCAAATACTTTTACTTAAATACTTTACAACTCGGTATATATGTAATATATAACTGGCAGTAATAGCATTGATTATATATAATCAATGGTAATAGTCATACTTACACTGAAGTTCCATTCAGAACCATTTTTTTAAATACAATACACCCACTAAGAGAGTATCTTATCTAATAAGTAAATTGATTCAATCCCTTATTGGCCATTTTTTTTTTAAATTTGAATTTGACAAAAATAAAAATTATTACATTAAAACAATTATGTAGAAAACAATATACAATATAATAATACATTATACAAAATTTCTGTGTCTAGTATATAATAGAATTAAGAGTAATAACAAAATTTGATAAATAGTTCTAAATAAATATCTATAATTCTGTTTATAAATATTTTCAATTAAATTTAATATTAACAGAAATAAAAATGAAAAATGAATCAACTTCCAAAAATCCGACTCAAATATTTCCTAATTATTCCAGTCTTATATTATAAATGATTCAAGCATTACACATTTGTCTATATGTACATACATACAAATGATATTTATTATAATTATTTTTATACAAAATTAATTAGTTAAAAATATATATATATATATAAATTAAAAATATTTAATATCACACATTTGTTCTATTCACCCGGCACCACCCAATTCATCTCTTTTCCATATTTGTAAAGTTCTTCTAATTTCGCTTGTAATGTCCCATTCACTTCTAGTGTTTTGTAACATTGATACAATTGTAAAGCAGCACGAGCATCCTCTACAGAATCATGAGTTTGAGATTGAATTTTATTGCCTAAAAAGTGCCAGGCTAAAAATCGTAATGATACGTTTCGTTGATGTGGTAATCTAAATAAGGCAACCGTATCTATTACTTGTTCAGGTGGCACCATTAAGTTGATCATTCTATAAACATTAATATTAAATTATTTATATGTGACAGTAAATACATGAAGTAAATGATGAACTATATATATTTATGTATGTGATACCTAAACAATTTTGTAAATTAAAACATGAATTTTATTTTAGAATGTCTTCCAACATTTTAGTCTTGTTAGTATTATGTGTTAAAAGAAAATCTATATAGATTCAAGGATATGATCAAATCACATAATTTATTTTCAAATTTTATATTATAATAAAAATTGTTTTCAAAATGTTAAACACAAATATCTAATAAATTATGGAATTTTTTTAAAAAGTGCTTTTATCATTCCCTTGTACATTAAAATTAAAATTTATTTACCCATTGTAACATTTCATTGTCTATTTTAGTGAAAAATAGACATTTTTCCATGATTTAAAAATAGATCTATTATGATCTCACTAACTACAGATCGCTTATATGTTTATGCTTATGTGTGTAATAGCTCCCAGTATACTTTTGATACAAGTAACTAACATTAATACTCTTTTAAATTATGGTCTCTTAATTTAAAATTAATATTCAAATATTAAATTATATTAAAAAATATGTCTTTACTGGGGAACATGAAATATAAATTTTGAATAGTCAAAATATTTTCATATTATAATAAAAGAATAAATCTGAAAACATATAGGAATTTAGTTGAGAAAGACAAAATAATACATATTTTTGATTAGATTTTAATTTAATATGTATGCTTTATGAAAATAAATAAATAACATAAAATATAAAAACTAATATATTTTTATTTTAACAGAAGTATGGAATTATTTAAATCAATAAAAATAATAAGTCACATATAAAAATTTAAAAAAAGGTTAATTCTGTACAAATTGGTTGTATTCTTCTTTCTTCTTCACCTTTATCTTCCAATTATTTGGAGTTGACTACCCTAGTCCTCAACTTCCATTTAACCCAGTTTCCCATGATGTTTTCTATAGTTACATCAGTCATCATCATATCAATTTAATCAATTACCTACTAATTAATACTTTTTAATTTCTTTTTAGACCATATATATAAATAGTCACTATGGTTGTACAGAATTGAATTTAACAATACTAAGAATAAGTTAAATTTTTGTTAAATCATCTTGTCAAAAAAATAACTAACCTAAAATCATTGTATAATCCATGACCAATAAATTTGATTCCATTATCAACCAAATAACGTAATTTCATATAGGTGGACTTGAGAGTAGTGAGATTTTTAGAACTTTTGCTAATATCTAAATCACCAGGATTGATACCAGAAAATTTTGTAAGGTAATCGACAACTTGCTCTTGAGTTGAAATATAATCATCTATAAAAGGCTTGCCTTCATGTGGTCCTTCACTGTTAAAATTAAAATATTAAATAATGAACTGCTATTATAGAGTTGGAATAAGAACTAAATTAATTTACCCTCGGATACATGATATTCTTGCAACAGCCATCTGTACGGGTTTAATTGTGGCCAATCGCCCATCACTCCTTATTTCAGACTCTTCTTGATTAAGGGTAACAAATTCAGCGTCAATTGCCACTAATTCACCTAAAATACATTTATTTATTCAAATTTAAATTAAAGGTTAAATTTTTTAAACATATTTTTATTAATTATACCTGATTTAGGAATTTCTTCATCAAAGATAACATCACTACTATTTGTTGGAGAATTTAAATAAACACTTTCTGTAAAAACTTTGGTTGTAATAGCTGGGTCACTAATTTCATTTTCAATATTAAAAGTTGTTTCATTATTTTTAGATACCCAATATAATACACAAGGCACTTTCCAATCCAAACTAAACCAAACAGCTTCTTGTCCTATGACTGGGGATACACTAATATCATTAAATATATACCATTGAGGTGATGGGTTACTAGCTGATATGTGTTCATGATAAGCTTGGCCAACATTCACAATAGATACGAGATTTTTACGGTCTTCATGGATGTAGCATACAACAGCATGCAAATCATAAATATTGGAAGATTTATTATCAATTTCTTCATCATCACATTTAATAAGTGTTAAATCTCCATCATGCTGAAGTTCTGCTTTGATACGTAATGGCAGCCATGAATGTGTGTAATATAATTGAGATAAAGACATGGAGTTATTTATTTCTGGAACTAGAATGAAAAATAATTTTGTAATTTTTAAATTTAATTTTTATGGAAATAAATAAAAAATAAAATTACCTGCAGGTGTTTGTCCAGGATGCATAAATCGACAACTGTGTCTGGTACAATTGCTTCCATAACGACATGGTTTATTGAATGATGTTGGAGTACTTGGTGCTGTCTTTTGTTCTCCAGATTTTGTGACTGCTTGTTTTACTAAAATATCCATTTGCTGTTGCCAAAAGTCTTTATTCTATCATTCATAAAATAATATATTTTACATAAATATTAGATAATTTTCAAACTATTATTTTTTTAGAAAAATATTAACTTCATAAGTCGTATTTTCCCATCAAAAACAAAGCTGAAATAATCTCATGCAAAAATATCATTCATACCTTTAGATATGTAAAAAGTTTTTACTTTTTAATTCAACGAAACAAATTAATTTATTTTAAAGTAATGCTATTAACACATGTTATTTTACAAAAAAAAAAAAATGTTTTGTGAATTTTCTTGGGCTATTGTTGCAATTAAGAAACAAAAGTTTTACACAATATATTAGACAAAATTATTTGTGTTTAACTTTTGACCATCTTTTAAAATACAAAATATTTTTAAAAAAGTCATTCGTTTTAATTTTTACAGATGACAAACATACTTAATACCAGTTCTATTTGTTGGATCGAAAAAAGCAGTTAATTATGTACATTACATTGTGTAAAAATGTGGTTTCTTAATTATGACTATAGGCAAAAAACTTTTTTCTTGTAAAATGATTTTATTAATAGTATGTAAATAATAAATATTGTGATTTCACAACAATAAAAAGTAGTACTAATATGGAACTATTTTTAAATTGATAGACTTTCACTTTTCATAAAAATTGCCTTTATGCAGAACAAAAAATTGTATTTTGAAATTTTTTTTTGACTAGAAAATTAGTTTACCATCTAGAGAATGTGGTTCTACAATTTCAAATTGAAATTTGATTTTTAAGTTTACCTACTAAATCGTTGCTCTCCAAGTGGTGTAATGTGTAGAAATGTATATGAATGGTTTAGTTAGTATGTTCTACAGTGGGCTGCATTGCTTGAACATTCGGAAAATTAAAAAGTGAAATATTACATGTGCCTTCATAATTTTATCTCGATACCACATATCGGAAACTTGTCATGCCTATTTACACGTAAACTATGTGTATTGTGTGTTATGAAAAATTATTTTTTCATTCTGTAAACTTTAAACATGATTTTCTCAAAACGTCAAATTTCATGCGCTATGCAATGTAGCTCAGCAAATTCTCAATCGATTGTTTTAAGATTTTAACTGATATTCCTTAATAAATTTTCATTGGATGGAATAATTTGAATTTTTTAACCAATTTTGTAATTTTTTTTTAATATGGCCTGAAACTTTTGATTGTTTTTTCAATTTTAGGTTCAATGAAGTTTATTTTATTTTATTTATATATTTTATCGAACAATTTATTATTTGTTTTACTTAACATAATTATGATTCATAAAACACAGCACATAGATTGTATATCAATTTTATAATTGTAGCATATTTTCCAGACAATAAATTTATTTTCAATTAAAAAATAAAAATTGTTGATTTTACTTAACCTTCCCCCTTAAAACTTAAATAATGACCACCATTAATACTAAATGTTAAACATTAAATAAAAATGAATTATAACTTACTTGTTTACTTTCAATAGCACAATTCACAGTCAATATAGCAGGTAATGATTTTAATGTTCTAGTTTGTAATGTCTGCTGGAAACTTTCACAACGTTCACACCAAGTACTGGTAGTTTGTTTTGGACAAATGCTTTGTTGAAGTAAATCACAGAACGCTATAGGTTTTTCTATAAAATCATTCAATAATGATAAATACTTGAAAAATATGAATTAACCTATTTTTAAAGCATACCTTCATTGGATTCTGGATAAACTAAATTGCACACCATTAAATTTGATTGTTTACTGAATTCATGATTGCATTTTAAACACTTATTGACATGAAGTTGTTTACAACCAAATAACTTGGTTATTTCGGTTTCATTATAATCTTCTTCTTTATTTTTTATTTTTTTCCGAACTTGTTGCCCTCCAATGCTTGGGAAATCTGTATCTTTAAAAACAAATTTTCCTTGTTCATCACTAAGACTTTTCTTTGATCTTAGAAGCTCCAAATGAATTTGATGTAAAATAAATCTATTCCAGTTCTATAAACATATTAATATATAACTAAAAGGAAGAAGAAAATTACAATAATTTAAGTTTGTTACAAATATTGAAAAACAGTATATATATATTATATATATATATACACCTATTATAATATATGTTAGTAATGTATTACATAATTCTATATTTGAAATATTTTAATTAAACTTACTTATCTTTGATTTAAAAATTAAAATATTAGGATCTGTTTAAAAGTAACATCTGTTACTCTCTAGTGTGTGAAGAATTGGGTAACATTGTGTAACTAAGTGCTAGTGGGAAGATTGTTTAATCAATTTTTATTCCAAAATAAGGACTACCACATTGATTTTTTAGATTGAAAATTACGTGTTATTATTAATTTTCTGTAGATAAACAATTTAGGCAGCAGACGTTTGTCACAAACTTTGTAGACTTTATGGTGAGATAACAATACAAACAATGTAACTTTTCATGTTAAAAAAAAATTGAATTCACCTGGAAATTAGGTATGTAGGGAGAATGTTCAAACGACTGTCATTTTAAATTATGCAATCGTGCAAAAATGCATACAATAATATGAAAACAAGCATTATTTTTCATGGAGCTCAGAGCAACGCATTTTAGCTAAATTTGTAAATGAAATGAATTGTGGAAAAATGTATCTGTCACTTATTGACTCTTGATTAAAAGGTGGAACACACAATTATCATTGTGTGTAATTTTTCAGTGCAAAACTGCATGACACCGCTTCCTCACCTATCCTACTCACTGGATCTTGTACTCTGTATTTTATTTTTGTTCCCCTGAATGACAAGGGAGCTCAAAGGGAAACATTTTGCAGATATTCCGGAGGAAAAAAAAACAAAAGCGTATCTGCAAGGCATCATAAAGTATGAGTACAAAAGATGTTTTGCGGTAGTGTTAAAAAGTATTCTAAAAATAACTAATATTTGTAACTCAAAAAAATAAATGTTGTATTTTTTTTTAATGATGTCTGGGTTATTTTTGGGCCCCTCCTTCGTACCCAGTCCTTCACTCATCAAAGAAAAACAGAAATTAATTTCCCTCAAACATAAAGTAACTATAATATTTAGTAAATAAATAAAGAATATTTATATTTTCTTACGAGTTAAGTTATATTTTTATTGTATTTTAGTTATATTTATTTAAATTTCTTCAATATCAATATATATATAATATATTATTTTCTAAACATTTTAAAATAAAAACATTGAAAATCATAATGTTATTGCATTTTAATTATATAAACTAAAAATTAAATAATACCGATAACTATATGTAAAATTTTTATTAAAATTATTACTTAAAGGTAAATTATTATTCAATAATGAAATTATAAAAATGAATGGTACCTATGTTATATATTTTTCAAAAATCAATTTTGTTCTTATTTTATTTTAAATATATAATTTTTTATAATGTACTTTACTTGAATTAAAATGCTGATATTTATTTTATTTTTCATTTCTGAATTATTATGCTCAGGCAGTATAAGTCCTAAGGCTGTGGCATCATGAGCATTACGAAGAGCTCTTAAAAAATTTCCAGAATGACATGGTATTCCTTTGGACGTACTCATCATATAAAATAAAAATGAGAGTTCACAACTTAAACAAAATTCCTCTTGGCAAATATGTAACATTAAAATTTTTCTCAATGGCTCCAAAAAATATAAAACCTAATCAACATAAAAAAATGTATTATATTATTTATTAGTAATAAGTATAAAAACACTGTTCAAAATATTGATAACTAATTTATATATTAATACTATTAATTATTTAAAGCCTAATATGTTATTCTATTTTACTAAAACATCAAACATTTGTTGTTTTACTCCTAATTTTATAAATAATTAGAATTATATTATAATTTGATAGAATTAATATTAACTCATTGAGTTTCTATCATATTTGTTTAAATAAAATTAAGACTACATACAATTACATCTATATTGAAATTTCATAAATTATATTATAATTTATATGAAAATTTACAAAATTCTCATTTTTTTTTTTAATCGACAGCTTAGATTAGAATAATTTTCTGAAACATCTTCAAATAATTTAAAACACACAGTATCTAATCTTATAACACATGTTGTTCAATGTCCATAGCTATCATAACTATAACTGATACCTATCTGTGGAATTCTTTACACAGCATCATAATGCTTGATGAAGATTTTACTACTGCTAAAGTGCTAAGCTAATGCAAACATTCAAAAACAATATTCACATTATCATATTTACACATTGTCTCAGTTGATATATCATAAGCAGTTAATAAAGACCTATCCGGCTCAGTCAGTTTAGACTTTTGACTAGCCAAGCTGGACTATTCAATAATAATAATAAAAAAAAAAAAAATACTTGAACCTTTAATAAGTTTATAAGTTAATATGCTTTTTGAAGTAATTAAACTATAAAAAAAAGTGCTCAAGGAATAAACACATTTTTTTTTTATATTCTTACCTTATTGAAATTACATAGCAGCAATAAAGAAAATAAAAGTAAGTAACCTAACCTAATCTAACTGTAAGAAGAACTATATTTCTGAATTTTATCCAGTACATAGAAAAACATCCTTCTCATAGGCTCAATTACCGCCACATAATTTTGACAAGATAAGATAATCTAAAAATTGCATTTGGTCTCTTAGAGCTTTTCAAAATTTCAATTAATTCAATAAGTGTATTAATTTATATTATATTCAATAAGTAATTTTGATTAAATTACTCTGGTTTATTGTGTAATGCAATATACAAAAATTCATAGGAGAATAATGTACAATTATCTATTAGATCTATGCTTGTTCTTTGTAAAAAAAAAAAAAAAAGAAGGCATTTTAACAATTTTCACAGGCCCTATGACTACAAGCACTAATAGTTTACTTTGTTCGCCACATGGACTATTTGTATGCACTGATATCATTGTATTATATAACAACCTGAGTAAAAAAATAATATTTTATATCTTTATAATATATTATTTTATATGCATTGAAGAAATGTAAACGATAGCAACTATTATTAGGACCAACTAATTGGAAATTTTCAAACTAATTATTTGCTGCCATGGCCTCCATCAGCTATAACCAGCATGTTCACAACAACGTTAATCAATTTTACCTATTTTTAGTATCCCTACTGAAAAATTGTTGCTATGTGCATAGTGATAACCACTCATTTTTTGTTCCCAGATACAATTTGTCATGAGAAAACAACTTATAAAAAATACTCACTACATTTTTAGGCTTGTGTAACAGAAAATTTTATAATTACATTTTAAAAAATAATTAATATAAAATAATATAATTTATAAAACTTGATAGACAATATATTTTTCAGTATTATAGATTTAAATATATTTACCTGAAGCATGGGATTGCAGTATGAGTTTGGAACATTTGATTCCAAACCGCTAAATCCAGTTTTATTATATTGTTCGTAATCAAAATCTTCATTTTTAAATTTCAAATCAATTTTTCTATACCTTCTAGGTATTGCTATAAATGTTGGAGATTCACATTCTTCGCCATTTGATTGGTTATTATTATTATTATTATTATTATTTTGTGATTCAGATATATTGTTAAAATATGCTACCTAAAACAAAAAAATAAAAATTTCAATTAATATACATTTTAAGATTCTGAGAGAAGTGAGTAGTGTATTGGTTTTACAATAATGTATGTTACTTTTTATTTTCTTATGTATGTATACACGGTTTTAAATAGACATTGTAGAGTACTATATAATGTACATTTTTAAAACTAAAATGTATGCACAAATGTTAAATTGTAAGTAAAAAAATATATATTATGCAAACTAATAAATAAATGTAAAATAATAAAAATAATAAACTCGTCATTTTTCAGTCATTAAAATTTTTGACAAATGACCTTGAAATATCAAAAAAAAAAAAAAAAAAAAAAAAAAAATACAAAATACAAAATAAAAATTAGTTATTTGGATTTTTATATTATTGAATCCCATTTTTAGCTGAGAAAGTATCACCTAAGATGTTCCAAAAAAAAAAATGCAAAAGTCATCAACATCTGATATTACATCAATATCATTAAATATGGTAAAAATCTTTCTGATAAAAATTCATTATAGTTTGTATTTAAAATGGGTCAATTTTCTCAGTAGTTTTCTTAAGAGGACACACGTCTGATTTTATTTATTTATTATATATATTTATATATATAATAGATATATTTATATCTATATTTGATTAATTTATTATGTATATACCATTTTTATGAAATTTTAAGAAAAAAACAATTAAAGACTAAAGATTAAAATAAAATACATAATTTATTTTATTTTATAGTTTTAAAAATGGTATTAATATACCATTTTTAATTATTATGTAATCACAATATCTGTTAAAAAACATATTTACGCATTTCTTATTTTTATTAACTTGAAAATAGTATAGAAAGATGAAACAAAAAACAAATTCTAGTAAACGACATTATCTAGTGATTTATCTGATGAGTTTGCAATATATTGATTTTCTTAAGATACAGTTATTTAAAAATAAAAATAAATTGTTTTTTAATATCATAAAAACTCATAAAACGTGTAAAAATACACATATAAAATCGGTTAAATAAGGCACTAGATAATGTTATTAGCTGTAACTTGTGTTTGTTTCATATTTCTAACATGTTTTTAAGTTAATAAAACTATGAAATACTAATATATATGAGCACTTGTGACTATTTATAATTATTATATTATATACCCAAAGTCACAATATTTAATACACTTTAATTTTGCAGAGAGGTTCGTTGTTGGTACGTGCTGAAGATGACAACTTAGTTGTTGAAATATGTATACGCAAAATAAAAGCGTATAATATTGTGACTTTGGGTATATAATATAATAATTTTGAAATACTAATGCAAGTTTTTCATTGAAAATTTGTAGGTGTAACGTCATATACGTTTCTTGGTGTTAATAAAATTAATTTTTTTATCTTACATATTTTGAAAGGTCTTTTAGAAATACTTTAAGTCCACAATGAATCTAGTATCTAAAATATTGACAAACTTATACTAAATGAACAAATCCAGTCTGGCCCACAATCGCACCTGCTACATACACACAAACGGCCAATCTTCATTCCCATTGTTGGTTTACAGCACACCTCACAACCGCGTGTGGCTACTGGACATTTTAGCAAAGATTTTTAATACTTTAAATACATTTTTCTCAAAATGTTTTATTCAAGGTGGTGAACATGGTGAGATAACTGCAAAACTGATCGTCCAATTAATTACATTTTTTGTGTGCATATTCCTAATTAGATTTCTAATTGAGCTACGAAAGCATTTTTTGATAACTTTTAACCACTTTACTATTTAAAGATTTTTACCATTTTTCAAGTAACTATTTTTTTAAATCTCTTGTAGCTCAATAATTACGGTCCTGAAAAATAATGAAAATTTTCCAATTTTTATTTCTGACCAACTCTGTGACCTGCAGCATACCCACTGATTGTGCCTACAGAAAAAGTGTTAAAACCATTGTGTGCAGTCGCCATATTTTATTATTTTTTTTTTATATGATTCTTATTTTTCAATATTTATATTTTTAAATGAAAAAAAAAAAATGTAAAACAATTGGCCTAATAATTCTCCTGCAATCGACTACACTATCTGAACCCATATTCAGGACATAAAAACAATATATAATATCTTATGTGTAAAAGAAATACTACTAAAAATAACAGAAAAATTAAATAAATCAGAAAATAAAACTACACTGAGCTTTGCTCTGAATCATTTTATTGAAATAAACAATTTATAATTTCTTTCAAATTCAATAGAACCACCACCAGTATCCTAATTGATAAGTGAAGTGCTTACACTTGTGTAAATACTTATAAGTGCTTAATTTTAATGTCTACACATATGTATAGATACTTTATATCTCCATATTGTCTATGTGTGTCCTATCGATTCATTATCATAGTTACGAGAAACATTGTTGATTGCGAGAGATACTGGGATCGTTGCCTGGTGCCTCCACCACTTACAACGCGTCTCCGATTCAGCGTAGAGACCATCGATACCTATACCTAATCTTATTCAGTTAAGGAACAGTCGGCTGGCTATTTCCCACTACACTAACCGGCCTTTTGAACCTAGTCATTAGACTGATATAAATAAAGTTTTCTAATTTATTTTAAACGGATCCTAGAAACTATGACCTGCGTTCGTTTTAACCCAATCCAACACAATCTAGCAAAGAGGACAAAGATTTATTATTATAAAATATAAATTCACTTTCACCTGAATAACCCTGATTTTGGAGGGTAGTTATTAAATCCACAAGTGAAGCGGAGTACGAGTTTCAACAATTTTATGAGAAATATGCATTGTTATTTAATGTTTTAATTTTACTGATATATTTATGTTTTCACTCGACTAGCGTGTATAGTTGTTTTAACTCGACTGTTATATTTGAAAATATACACGCATCTCGTACTCTGCGCCACCATATTCCTACCTAAGTAAAAACACCGAGAGAGACATAAAGTGACGACTTAGTGAAACTGTATCATTACAGTCCTTACAATTTGTTAGTAATAACATTTTGATTCTATTACATTATGATACATATATTACCATAATATATAAACAATGGTAATAGTTACTAGAGATTGAAACTGGAAAATCTCATGCTCGAAGGGGTTTTCTAACATCCATCTGTATATTCTTACAATTTGTAGTTGTGGTGACCAATATCAATATTACATTTTTTATTGTTATAATAAATTTTAAAATTATAAGCATAATGTGTGCTTTCCGAGTTTTACTTGTGATTCCATTTATTTGTAAAAAGTTATAAATAAAAATCATTAATTATAAAAAAACAAATAGCTTTAAATTATTTTATAGAATTAGTTGGTTAATAAATTAAAAATTTCATAGAAACCAGGAGTTTAGCAAGCAGGTACGTAACCAGGATTTTTTCATCAAGGGGGCATACATTTTTGACCCCTAACAACTTTAACCACTAAAAACTATCTAGAGATGTTCCTCAGAGAAGGGAAGGGGTTGGGTCTGTCTTTGAATAAATATTTCAAGTATTTAATGAAAACTTGTTTTAAATTATTTTACTACTTACTTATCTGCTCCAGTTCCAGTAAATTACAAACCCCCAACACATTCAAAGGTACATCATAACCATAGGCGTCCATTAGGGGGAAGTTAGGGAGGAACATATCTCCTCTCTGGAGAATTTCAAACCCCATGAACTCTTAAAACGAGATTTCTGTGAAAAATGTGGTAATTTATTTAAGATAATATCAGTAAGAAAATATTATGTATTAGATTCACCAATGTCACCATTATGTGGACTTTATAAATATATTTCTTATATGGTTCTTTATCTGAATTTTTTTAATATTTATTAGAATTTTGAATTGATTCAAAAGATGAGATTTTACCAAACCATATGGATACAGCCTCTGGGAAATGTAAATATATATCACATAGAATTCAAAATGAAATAATTCAAATCTATGATAATGTTTTTTGAAATAATTGGAATGCAAAAAAAAAAAGAAATTACATTTAAAATCATATTTCTCCAAAAATAAAAATCCAATAATAACCCAACCAATGGAAATTAAATAATAACATTCTTAGTTATCTGAATATTATAATAAAAAAATTTCAAGCACAAATCAAATTTTCAATTCTTTTAGACTAAATTATTCTTTGGATAAGGACCATATTTGTAAATGTAGAATTTGATCTGTATCCATAGGTGCCAAGGGTTCAGGGGAAGGACTAGACACCCTAGAGAATTACATAATAATGGAAAATTGCTAAAACTGGTAATCAGAATAATAATCTCTGAAAATAAGTTGGAATAATAATCCCCAAATTTTTGAAGCAGCTATAAGTCCATAAATTTTGGGCATCAAAATCAATTTTAAAAATGTATCTATCCGAATTCGGTATCAAAAATGAATTTTATTTAAGTTTTTAACCCTTTCAGTACGGGTGTGTCCAATAAGTTGCAATTTTTTTTTCAATAGCTATTTTTGACACTAGATTATATGAATAGGTAAATTTTTTTAAACTAATTTTGATGTATCAACCTGCATGGTCTTAATTTCCTAAACCCAAAATTTAATGAGTTACCCGTTAAATATAGATTTTTAAAATTTAAAACTGCTATAACTCGATTGCAATTTTGAATTTATGATCATAATTAATACATCAAAATTAATTTTAAAAAAAATAATTACCTATTCGAATGTGGTGTTAAAAATAAGTTGCTATTTTAAAAAAACTCAATTAATTGCACACGTGCACCATTAAAAATTTAAATACATAGTTCCTATTTTTGATACCGGATTCATATAGATACATTTTTTAAATTAATTTTGATAGCTAAATAATCGTTCTAAAGACAAAATTCAGTTATAGCCGCTTCAAAAATATAGGGATTATTATTCTATCTCCTTTTTGGGGATTATTATTTCGGCATTTGCTTAAACCTTTAGTAAATATAAACATATTATAATTTGTACCCCAACTAAAATTGTCGCTTAGAAATAATGAATCATACACAGGCAATTTACTATTGTTTACAAATTTTAATTTAATATTATATTAATTTAAATGCTGATTGCTGATAATTTCAATACATGATAAGCCGCCTATTTTTATATTTGCTTTCGATATGTTATTGTATCGTGAACTGGTCTGGGTGCCAGCTAGAGGCCCGATGATTTTTTTAGGAGTGCCCAGCACCTCTTAGCACACCCTAGTAACGTGCCTGTTAGCATTCTCACAAAATATGCTTTTCCTAACTATTTTAAATTCTGAACGTTTTTTAATGAACTGTATATTTAGTATATTTATTTTTTTTTACTAGAGGAATCGAGGAGAATCTTTGGCATTATTATATTAATAGAAAATCAACTGTAGATGGTACTCTATAGATAGCATTTTTCGAATTTTCCAGTTCATTCCTTGGGGAAGAAGAAAAACTTTCTTTTATATGGTGTATATAGTCATATACTGTATTCATAGATATAAAATGTATACATCATAAGGTAAATAATATACTATGTATGCTATACATAACTATGCCTACAGACTAACTAACATACAATGTATGACTTACTTACACCGTATACATACTTATACATTATACAATGTATACTGACATTTTAATATTATTTTGTGATTTATATTTTATTATGTTTGTTGGCTACTAAAATGTGATTTTTGAATAATTGGAATTCAACAAAGTATGTATCTGGCTAAAATAAATGGTATAATAATATAATATAGGTGTGGTAATATTATAAAATTTTCTTTTGTGAAATTTATCTAGGTATATCACACCAAAGCTCCACTCAGAATCGTTTCTTTTTTCAAATGCAATGATTTATCATTACTGTCAAATCAATACATCCACCAAGAGTATGCTATCCGATAAGCAGTGCTTCCACCCCTACTGACACCTGACGAGCAAAAAGCTTCCATCCCCCACGCTGAACGGATTTTTTTTTTTAAATAATTTGTTTAGTTTAAAATGAAATTAATTAATTTAATACTTTCTTCTTCTCCTTTAACTATTTGGGGATGGCTTGATCTTCCATATCCTCCTCACTTACACATGCCCAACATAAAACATTCTCTATTACATCTCCTCATCTCTTTTTTTGTCTTCCTTTTCTCCTCTTTCCTACAACATATATTTCTTTTACTTTACTTTATATTCTTCCTAATTTTGTCTACAATTAGAGCCACTTCTATATTAATTTCTTATTTTGCCCACTCTAGTCATTTCACTCATCTATCTTAACATTCTTATCTCTGCCACACTCATATTCTATTCTATCTTCCTATCGACTATCCAACACTCTGATTTGGACATCATTGCAGTCCTCACTACTGCCTTAAAATACCTGACGCTTTTTTCCATTTTATTCCTATGTTTTATATCTTCCTCAAAATTACCATTGATTTGTAGAACAGATATTAAATGCCTGAACCTTTCAACCTCACCCATTACATCATCCCTCAACTTCATAACTTGATTATCCCTATTTGCACTGTTACCTTTCTCCAAAGTCACACTATATATACTGTTTTACCACTGCTAATCCTTATTCCTCGAGGTTTCTCTCCAATCTTCCAGTCTGCCATTCAATTTCTCAAGGCTCTCAAATCGATACTAGCAACACTATATCAACTGTAAACAGCTAACACCATGTTACCTCACCTAATGTCCTTATACAGGTATATCCTATACATAAACTCCATAATACTTTCTATACATCTACTGTTATACCATCCAAAACCACGGCTTTCTTAATTTTAATCTTTTTAACCACACTCCACACATTTTCTTCTCTTATTAAATCCACCATACCCAAATTTCACTCAACTTGCTCTCTCTCAAATTCCCTATTTAATAGTTTTTTTAAAATATTCTTTCTATTTATTTTTCACCTCCCTGTATTTATTCAATACTTTAATTTATTAAATGTATAACACCACTTGTTTATTATGTATAATAAAATTTAAATAATTTTAATTATAGTCAACCAAAAGACCATAGGTTGTGGAATAATGAAAAATAAAAATATTAATAGTTATTAGGTAGGTATAGCATGTAATTTACAATATTTAATCAAATATATTTAAATATATATATATATATATATATATACAGGTCAAAACTTAAAACTCTAAATGACAAGCAAGATCAAACTTGTTTACTTCAGATTATGCATCATTACATCAACAATAATTTTCAAAACATCTATTCCCAATAATATTGAATTAAATATAACTAGTTTATTACTTGATTTCGTTTCCGGTTATTTGGGTTTGGAGCATAACCAACAGTTCCTTTCATTTTCATTGTAGATAGTATATTCATATCTATTACTGGTGTTTTCCTATAAGCATTGAAACAAATTTTAAAGGTATATTATTTTTATAGTTATTAGCGAATTAATAAGAACATTTTAATTAATAATACTTTTGTAATACTTCATTGAAAAATAAACCATTTTACTTTTAATAAATAATATTTGGTACCTATTTTCTTAGTTACTAAACACTATTTATTTTTCTTAATATATGATAAAGTCAGAATTTGCCACTTGGACTATTGAAGTTATGAAATTTTGACTATATTATGGTATTATGTTAAATAGTCAATATTATATAAATAATTTATTGCAGAACACTGTTCATTGAAACAATATAACTTATAGGAACGTACATATTCTGAATTTGTTTTCAATCAAATGTTTTTTATTTACTTTATTAACCGATAAACATTATGAATTTTAGAACAAAGATAATAAGACTAATTGTATAATGTAATAAAATCAATGGTAATGATAGGTAGGTATTATGTTTTAATATTAATTAAATTAAAATTTTGTAATTGTGATAAGATTCAGATTAAAATTTTGTTTGTCCTACCTAATGTTATTTGCAACAAATAAACAAATATTTTAGAGCAATTCAAATAAACATAGCTACCGAGGGCTTAGTCTGGTTTCCATGTGTGTCTTAAACATAAATTATAGAGAGAATAGAGGTGGTCAAAGATATGAAAATAGACAAAATATACAAAAAAAAAAAAAAAATAAAAAATAATAATGATTAACAATTAAATTTATAATAAACGGTTTAAACTAAACCCGACATTAAAATTCTGACTTTTTTTTTTTATCGAAAACTGCATAAATGTACACAGATAAAATTGAGAAAAAAATCAAATCATTCATCAGCAAACTAGGAAAATATTTCATTAATAACAGTATTATATAATTATATTTTACCTATATGTGCTAGAGAGAAATTTTTCAGGTAACTCTGATGCTAATGGTCCATCACAAGGTGGTAATGGAATACTAGAATAGTCGGCTAATTCATCTGTTACACCAATTGGGCCACAAGGAAGTGGTTCCATTGGTTGTGCAAATATTGTATCTCTTGCTAAAGTATTAAATTGAGTTGATGCTGTAGTAAATAAATGTAATGTGCTTACATTATCACCAATTATAATTGCTTGACTTGAAGGAGATACATCCATAGAAAGGGCCATCGCTCCTTCCTCAGCACCACTTATCTAATTTAAAATTAAGTTTTTAATAATAAATATATAATAATAACAAAATATATTTAATACTAAAATTAAATTAAACCTGGTAGAGATTCATATCTTGTTCTGATAAAGCAACAGTATCTACAAGTTGGCATTGTCCTATTGTAGATACAACTGCAATACGTGATGAATATGAAGTCATGAATCTCAATAAAAATGGTTCAATAATCATTGGAATAGACGAAACTGATCTCATCATTCTTAAATCATGTACATTTAAAAATTGATCTAATTCCATGGATCCACGTCTAATAAAAATATATTAAAGCATATAACATTTTTTTTAATAAACATTAAATTTAACATAACTTTCACTTACGTGTTTGAAAAACCACAACTTACTAACAAATTATCATGAACATCAAAATCTGATAAACTTCCTGTGTGTGCATCAACAGTATAAATAATTTTCGAAATATTTCTGGGATCTCGGAGTTTAATTACTCCAGTAGGATCTCCACAACATACAGTTCTATTGGCATTTTGACGCAATATAGCACAGCCATTTTCTCCAGCATTTATGATACTTGTTTCTTTACATAAATTCAAATTAAACTCTATCAACTTGTCTTGATGACCACCCATTAATATAGTATCTTGAGAACGGCCTAACTGAGTAATACATTGCATTTCATTTAAATATTCGGAACTGAAATATTATAAAATTTAAATAAATAATAATAAACATTTTCAAATATATATCTAAATAGGAACTATTTCTAATAATCTTTAGAGAAGTAAAATAATACAATAAAAAAATAATTTTTCACTATTTCACTCATGTTATTTAAATATTTATCTAAAATTTTAAATGAATACATAAAGATTTTTAGAAAACTATTCATAATATAAGACATAATAAAGGCGACATTCAAAAATTAAAAGTTACATTAATTTATAATTTATGGGAGAAGATAAATATATTTTGAAAATAAAAATGTATATAATTTAATTAAAATAACAATAAATTAAGGTTATAAGTTATAAAAAGATATTATTTATAGTATATTTAAAATTCCAATTCTCACTTCCTTTCTTATCTATGCCAATCAAAATATTGTTGATACCATTTTAAATAATAAAAATTTTAAATCTATTAAAATAAACTTGAGCACTTGTGACTGTTATAATAATTTAAGACACATTAACCTCTTTTAAACTACAAATGAAACTCAGCGCTCTTCTTCAATTCTAGTTACAGAACTCTCTTCCTGCTTATCTTTAAATAAGCACACACTTAAAATATAAAAGCAAAGTTTTAGAAATACATATACATCTAAGATCTCAAACAATTAATAAAATGTATAATTATATTTATACACTAGTTAATTTTTATTTAATTTTAGTATATATGTAAAGTAAAATAGTTTTAATTCATCATTACTTGTGAGTAAAAATTGGTAAACCTCTACGCATCTGACATCGAAGTGTGGTAGGTGTAAGAACTAACAAAGTAGAATCAGTAGTTAGTAGAGAACGAACTTCTTCATTAGAATGAACCCTAAACATTGTATACTTCTGCATATCTGCACTATAATAAGAAGTTACATAACCCTAAATAAAATAAATTTTTAATGTTAACATTTTATTAAATAAATCTAAAATTAAGAAAATTATTTGGTATAGGCATATGTGTGTACTTACTAATTGATTTCCAACCCAAAGTAAATTTTCAAAAGTGTCAAAGCATGTAGCTGTAATTCCATATTGACTACAGTTATCTGTCAAAATTGTTTGAGTTTCTTCATACTCAGATCTGATTATTTGTCCATTTAATTGGTCTGAATATAGACTATTATCAATAGCTTCTGGATATTCTTCCTCTACATAGCTTCCATACACTAGAAATAGATATAAAAATATAATTATAAGGTTTTATTGCCAATCTTTATTAACACTTATATACTAATAATTTTACCATATTTCTTTATGTAATGTTTAGAATATTTTTAATGTGTAAATTGGCATACGCACATCAGAAAGTTTATAAATTTTATTTTTAAATGTTTATAGATAGATATAGCAAAATCTATATTTATTCATACTTTTTAAGTGATTACTCACTTTTAATATTAGTATTATTTATTTATACTGAAACTCTAAATGAATATATGATTTTAAAATGGTAATCCCAACTTTTTATATAATTAGATATACAGTATGAGACTGAACCTACTTTTATGTACCCCAAGACATCAGACGTTAGGTACTTAAAGAATACAGAAGTAAAATGACGGTATGAGCCAGAAACTGTATACGTCTATGGTCATCTATGAAACCACCTGTTACCAAGTCATAAAGACCTATATCTTTGTTTTTATTTGGACGGGGGAGTAGAGTCAAAATAAAATCCAACTCCCCCTCCCTAGGTTAGCGGGATTGTTCCAACATTCAGAGCTTGTCCCATAATCACCATATTTCAACCAAAGTGACCTATTTGCACATGGTCGTAATCTCTTTACCCTTGATTCAGCTCTCCACTTCCGTGACACCAATTAGGTTTATATTTAACATTAGTGATTAATTAATTAATGTTGCCACAAAGGTCTCCAACCAGCTAGTAGTAAGCCAGATATAATTAAGCACAATGAAAAAATTGTATATACATTTTGATGTTTCAATCTCAAATTTATAATAAACTATTAATTACCCAATTATAGATAAAAGTGTTCATTGGATAGTGTTAACTCAGGACATAATACAATTTTCATTACAAAACCATGCTCTTCTAAACTTTACTTATAAAGTAAATAAACTAGGTACTTCTAATAACTAATAACCTACTTATTTGATAATTAATATAACTACTATTATATTTAAAAATTTTCAAAAATGTTTACACAATAATTTTTAAAAAACCGTTTGTAATTTGAGAATTAAAATTTGGTTTAAGTTTAGGTTTAGTACAGTAATAGAGTAGAAATTATGAAAATATATATAAATATATATTTAGGTACCCACTACCCACCAATTTATATATCTAAAAACTTTTTAAAAAATATAACAAAAATAAATAAATATTCTGAAATAGTGGTCAATAAAAATAAATCAATTATATTTACACATTTACAAAAATAAAATAAAATAATATTACTTACTAATCATGTCTGAAGATTCGTATGAATTTATTACTGATCTAGTGAATTCCATGATATTCTGTTAGGAATTAAATTGAAATCAAAGTTTGAAAAACAAAACAAAATTTTAGTAGACAAAAGCAAAATATATTTTACTTAGTTTGGTAATACCGATCAAGTATTTATAAGGTTTAAGTTTAAATATATTTCAATGATTGATCATTATTAAAAAAAATTCATTATTATTGTTAATTTGCAACATTATTTTGTACTTAATTTTGTGATATAAACAATAGCTTTTATTCAGTCATAACATATTACAACCAAAAATTAGATTTCAAAAATATAAAGGGATAGAAAATAATTTACAATAATATTATGTGTTACGAATTTATGATACTAACTTTAATTTAGATTTTAGACGCGAAATTGTGCGACGTACGTTATCACACAATTTATAATCAAAAATTACAATTTACTTTTTTACCTATGTTTACCTTTCATTTATTTCAAAAAAAAAACTAGATAGCGCTGTATACATTATCAGAGTTTATCATGTCCTTATAGATAATCATAGATAATAAAGTACTCCTGGCACCCGCACCCTAAAATTTTGAAACCAAAATGGTCTCATTTTTTTGTAATTTGTAATTTTTTGTAACCATAAATTCAGAATTTGTAACCTTATTGGGGACCCGGAAATTTCATTTTTGGTTTACGGGTGCCAGAAGGACGTTCTTCCAGCACACCCGCAATTTTATTAACGGTCCTATCCAAACAGTTTGAAAACGATAGGACCATTACAGAAAATTACGTGTGATGGAAGGACGTCCTTCTGGCACCCGTAAAACAAAAATGAAATTTCCAGGGCCCCAATGAGGTGACAAATTCTGAATTTATAGGTACAAAAAATTGCAAATTATTTACAAAACAATGAGACCATTTTGGTTTCAAGATTTTAGGGTGCGGATGTCAGGAGTACTGAGCTGAAATTGTATTGGTCCATCAAAGAAATTGTTTAAAGTCGGTTCAAATACATTATTATGGGCACAAACTTGGAAAATTAATTTTCTACAATTGATAATACGAGTATATTATGGACAAATTAATTTTGATGAGTCAAACCAATTTATTTTAGATTCACTAGTGCAGCTTCTGGTTTTTGAGTATATGAAGTTATGCCTGAAAAAGTAATTTAACTTTATACTTACCAATACAGTATTAAACCGTTAAAGAGCGTTGAGTATGCGAGGTTTCTGTTTACACTGGAACGATGAAACATTTGCGACCCATTCCCCTTTACAGCCCCCATCATATCGATACCGGTCCATACTATTTTAGTCCGTGGTACATGGCTTAGTAGTTCACTCGTATGTATGTATACATCGTTAATTTAATAAATATTTTTCCATTATAGGTATCAGTACTCTCATTGGAGGAGGGAGTGCGTATGGAGACGGAGCTCCTCTACTATTTTATAATATTTTGAGAGCACCCTAACTAAATATTTTTACAGTACATAATATACAAGTTATATAGTTTGAGGGAATGCTCATTAATTGAAAGCCCGAGGAGTACCTTCTTCTATTTAATTTATTTTTTTATTTTTTAAGTAACTTCAAATTTTTCATTGGGGAAAATTAAATAACATTTAATTTAAATTTAAAAAAAAAAACATTAAAATTTTAATGTCTAAAGACATTTTTTAACACGAACTGAAATACTAAATAACTAATAAATAATATATTTTACTTATAAAACGAAATGATTATACGGTGACGAGAACGATATAAAGTGAACTGTTATCAGATGAACGAAATCGATATTGTTCACTAGTGAACTAGTTCAATTGAATTTGGTGAACTAGTTCGAATCGTTCACTCTGCCGAGTAGTTCAATTGAACTATTTCGTTCATGAAAAATTATATAAAGGAGATATACAGAAACGTGGAAATTATCGAGGGATAAAACTTATAAGTCACAGTATGAAGATTTGGGAAAACATAATAGATAAGATGGTAAGGAGTGTAGAGAAGTATGAAGAAAAGAAGCAAGAAGGCGTATGGCGGGGTCTTGAAGTAGGCATTAATCAAGAAAGGATTACAAAAGTTGTATGTCAATTTAATTGAGAACATGTATAAAGGGACAAGTAAAAGAGTGAGTAGATTTTGTGGAGATACAAAGGATATGAGTGTCAGAGTATGAATACAAAAGAGTACGGCTTTGAGTCCTTATTTATTTTCCTTGATAATGGATGAAATAACAATGACAAATGAGGTACTAATGGTGCATTTTGTTTGCAGATGATATAATGTTGGTAGGAGAAAGTTCTATTTGTGGATAAAGAATTAGGATTAGTAGGGATAAATGGAATATATTGAGTATGATTACAAAATGTTCTCGGATTGTAGTTTTAATTAAGAAACCAAATTTTTACACAATATAGTAGACAAAATTATCTAATTCTCCCGTCGTCCTTTTTCGATATCACAAATTTAACTGATGGTATATCATTTGTAAAATCTCCCCCCCAAAAATAGTTTTTACAAATTTAATAATTTTTTTTAAGATTTTATATTTTTTTTTTTTTTGAAAATGACGGCTGAACACAGATAATTTTGAAATGAAAATGAAAAATTGATTTCTTAATTATTACTACATGCTGTCAATACATTTTTGATGGTAAAATAACGCATTTATGACGTCGATGCAATTAAACTAAAGATTTATATTATATTGTTCCATGAAGACTAGGTAAATACTTACTCCTTTAATAGCCTAACAGGAACACTGACGAGGAATTAATTCCAGACTCCTGAGATTGCTCACCGATTTGCCCACATCTCTTGTAATATAGTGTCATCTGAGGATACCAGTTCCGATATGAGATCCGAAAATTATTGATACTTCTCAAACTAATGTTAAACATTATCATTTTATTAAAAATATTTCAGTATAAGTCCAACTATTAATATTTAATAATCGCATAATCGAGTGATAATTAATCCTCCTAATCGAGTTTATGTTTTAATAATTATGTTTATATTATATGTAATACCCGTTCAAACGTATACACTAGACGACATAATCTTAATAATCACATTAAAATAAAACATACTAAAAATATGTTTTTATTATTTATTTATTTTTGTTATTTTTCATTTCATCCCTCCTGAAAAAGCCTAACAGTGTAAAATTGTATAAAAATTAATGTTTCACCATTTCACTTCTCACACAAAAGGCCGGATATCTTTTTTTCTTCATACTTATGTCATTTTCGACAAAAAAAAAAAAAGTATGAAGTCAGAATTTTTTGGCTGGACTTGGTTTTAATACACTATATTTTCATTGTATTTTATTAGATTACATATTTTACCCCGTATTTTCGTATCGAAAAAGTAGATTTTTACAATTACATTACATGTTTTTTTTATGTAAATTATTGTTATTATCATTATGGATTAGATTTTTTCCAAAATATGGTTTGTTTAATGACATACCTCATACACGATATGGTTTTTCACAACAAATTGAGGAATATTTTAGAAAATATAATTTTTAAGGAAGTGTAGAAACAGTGGCGTCATTTCAGATTTTACTAGGCGGGGGCAAAATTTTGAGGTCTTCACATTCTTCGCGATGTAGGTATACCCTTGCCGGTCCCCCTTAAAATTTTCCCTTTAAAAATCCATCGGGCCCGCAAAAATTAGTCGGCCCCGCATAAATCTTAGGGTGGGGCAAATGCCCCATCTTGCCCCCCCCCCCAAATGACGCCACTGTGTAGAAACCCCTTCCTGTTCTCAGTCATATTCCAGACCCGTGTGAACGTAGCGAACGAGTGACACTGCCCGAGTTTTTAATTTAGGCCTTGAAATAATAATAATTGTAAGTACAAATGAAAAAGTAGAAACTAGAAATCGTTCATAATTATTAGATACTGCGACCATGGACTTATAAAGAAATCTTTATAAGTCTATGACTGAGACCCGTAATTTTGTTTCTCGTGTACGAAAAAATCACGTGACCGTAATAGTGCGCATGCGCAATATTCCCGGGATGTAATTGCCGTTCTCGTAGGTATACAGTCGACAAACTACATTATAAACGCCAATTGTCGCCATATGATTTACATATTTGGGGAAGTTTTTTGCTTACAAAAGTTTTAAAAATTTCAAAATGGTCCAATAGGCAATATGTGTATATGTTGAATATGTTATTATAATATTTTATACATTATTATTAATAGTTAATACACTAATATTGTATTTATTCCATTATTAAATATTTAATCAATTAAAATTAATACATAGGTACATCTATTGTTTTTTATTGTACAATTATTTTATCCGATATTTTTGGTTATTAATTATTACTTTGCCTTTTATTCATATAAATAATATAATAATACCATTATAAGTAATATAACTTTCATGTGTTATAAATACATAGGTAATAATACTTATTTTTGATACGAATAATTTTCAGTAAAATAAAAATATTATCTTTAGGTACCTACAAGTTTATAAAAAATACATAATCGTTTTGTACCTAACTAATAAATGTTTTGCTCGGTTTGATTTAACCTACACTAATAAAAGCTATTAGTGTACCGTGCATTCAAAAATATGGGTGGTTTTCTAGTTACCTACCAATAGTTCAAAATTAAAAAAAAAAAATCCTGAATCTAAAATCTTAAATACAAAAAAATGAAAGTTTCATTTAAAATACCAGAACTTGTAATTGTATAGTTATATTTGTTTTTTATGTCTTCTGGTATACACATGTTTACGTTTCTCGAATACAGGTCGCAGAATCTCTCTATTAATTATATATGTTTGTCAAAAACTACCTTTTTGATACGAAATCGCAGCATAAAATAACATTAACATTGAAGTGTTATAACAATAAAACTACATCCGACTGTCAAATTTTGACTTCACCATAATATTTTTCTAAAAAGATTCATAAATACGAGAAAAACCAATTTCCCCCTCTCTAAGAAACTACCAGCCACTGCCTAGGTCCTAGTGTGTGTATAAGTCAGTCAGTGGGTTGTTAATCGGGCTATGGCCTATGGAGCGGAGTTCTAGCCATTAGCCATTAATTATTAATAGTAATAAAGTAAATCTTAAGACAATGTTTTTATATTATATTACCTATACTATTTTCTAAGAGTGAGTACAAATAATAAATTAATGTTACACTATAAGAACGATTATCAGCGTTAGTCTTTATTAAAACCTGATCTAGCCACCAAGCCAACATATATAACGACCATTTGACTAGTGGAACCAGAAGTAACCTGACAATAGGATTGTCCCAAATTCAGTTTTTGTTTGTTCACTCTGGAATGAGAAACAATACCTATGGGATTGGAGATCGGAAAAGCTTAGGGAAACAAGAACAGGAGCGGATTTGAGGGGGGGGGGTGATGTACCTCCTCAATTGTTATTTTTTTTTTATCATTATATGAGGAGTATGAAATTTATTTTGAGGTGGGATTAGCATTTTATTTCATATTACCTCCTCATTAAAATGATCTTCAGGTCCGCCACCGGACGAGAAATTGAAAAGTGACGGAACTCCAGAGTGAAGCGACAGTTGAATCATTAGGAACGTGTTGCACAAATTCTGTTACGTTTACCAACTGGTTGTATAGACTATAGAGTACCTACCCATATTTAGACACACTACTCCTCCACCTACCAACCAGTAGCAGCGCCGTCTCTAACATTTCATTTTATTTTTTAAGTAGCGACAATATAAATCTTAGGTCGCCTAAACACGGAGCTACTCAAAAGAAACTGATTTATGGCGTAAATTACTAACCAGTCTCTGTTGAGTCGCTACCTGTATAATCAAATGGAACACCGTAGACGGCGTTACTGGTTACCACGATTTAAGATAATATTATCTTAAATCGTGCTGGTTACTAATCAGTTAGTAATGCGTTAGTGATAAGTTCAAAGTGACTCGTCTTACTTTTTACTAACTTTCAAGTTACGTCACTTTAGTTTCACAAATTTCTGAGTGAATTTTATGTAGGTATGAGGTATAACTGAATATAACCTATATTTCCGATATTTTTTTGTTTTAACATATTTATTCTTTTTTATTATTACTACCTATATACTAATTATTGACCAAAAATAGTTTTTAATTTCCAAATACCCATACGCCAAGAATATAACCGGCTGGAGCGAATTAAAATTGTCCAAATTTGTTGCATTCACAATTGCGCTCTGAATAGTAACATATTTATTATTATTTATTCTTTTTTATTATTACTACCTATATACTAATTATTGACCAAAAATATTTTTTAATTTCCAAATACCTATACGCCGAGAATATAACCGGCCGGAGCGAATTAAAATTGTCCAAATTTGTTGCATTCACAATTGCGTTTTGAATAGTATCTATAGTGTGTCGTTTTTATATTATGTAGGTACAGCATAAGACATTTATTGGTTTTTATTATTATACTTATTCCAAATTGTAAAACTTGAATAATTATTATAATACATTATTAATACATTATTTCAAGACCAGATTTTCCTCAATTGAATAAATACATTTTCAAGAATATACGACCCATTAGAATAAGATATAATATTTTTATTTTTAAATACTGTTGTTTTAAGGTGCATGGTGACAGTAAATCTCGGCAGTCACAGTCACTACTGTCATAACAGCTACTATTGAATGATTTACATAAGACAACGACTGCCGAGATTTACTGTCACCATGTAAATGCACCTTTATAGATAATATAATATCTATATACGAGTTTATTACAACTCACAAATATAATAATCATGAAGTTTTAATATAATATCAGGGAATAGAGGGTAACCGCACTTTAAAATTAGTGTATTAGTATTTATAAATTAGAAACTATTTTTTTTTAAATTATATCTCTTATTCTAGTAGTTGTTTATCCTTGGAAATGCGTCCATTTAGTTGATAAAAATCTGGTCTTGAAATCATATATTATAATAATTATTTATAAGTTTTACCATTTAAGGATAAAATAATAAAAAAACAATAAATGCCTTACTGAAAACCGGGTAAGCTTGTAAAGATCAGATCTGGTTGAAATTTTGTACACAAACATAAAAATAAAAAACACATCATCGTAAAACCAATACATTCCTCGCTTCGCTCAGAATCTAAAATACAAAAACCAATATTATTAATAATCACTTTATAATTTATAACCTGCTTAATACAGTAATAATTAATTACAGAATATTAGAACAACTATCAAATACCGTGTTCTGACTATAGATATAGTATATGTCTATCTAATCATCCAATAGATGTCAGTACTAATGTGTAAATGATTCCTGTCTTGTTAAAAATTCATATATGTATATGGTCATGAAATAGCTTTCAAAGCTTTGATTCCCAGAGATAAAACCTAGAAAGTCCTAAATTAAAATGTTTTTTTTTCAATTTTTTAAAAAAATTGAATATTTTTGTTTTATCCTTATACCATTTTCACTTCAACAACACCTGTGTCTTTGTTTTATCTGAATGTTTAAAATCAACTATGAATATTCATTTATAACTTTGTACTTCCTAATTTATATTATATTATTAACACCATACAAGTCTCATGTTCTTTTACAATTCTATAATATTTATTATGGAGATGCTTTTAATATAATACTTATTTTCTCAATTAAGAGGACATGATACCCGTATTTGTTGTCGTCTCTGTCTAACCAACGGATAATATACCAAATTAATGTTCAGAATTTGTATCACAACTTTATTTAAAATAGATATATTTTTCTTTAAAATTAAAATTTTGGAAAAAAAGATACTTTGGAATAGTTTATGATCTCGTCTAGAAATTTGGTAATTGGTCAATTTACTCTAATATTAAAATGATGAAGTTGTGAATATGTATTATTTTTTAGATTTAAAATAGCAAGTACATTTTAAATTAATTATTTCACGTGAAAATATTTTTTTCCAAAGATTTTGATGCATAATTAACAGCGAATATTGAATCAACAGTTAAATATTTATTAGATACCTAATATGAGCAAGTTAAGCCAGAATTAAGAAATATTTCTTTGCTATATCTCTTATCTACACTTAAAATTGTATTAAATAATAAACAATTGGTTTAATATTTATACAATTTTTAGAATTATAAATTGTACATCGACTGTCCTTTAAGCTCACACTTAATTACACATAATATATACAAATATGTAGGTAATAGTATATTATAATAGTGTTAAGGTGCGCACACACTGTCGCGGTGGCGGTTAACTGTAACATACGTATTTAATACTACGAACGCACACTGCCGCATTAAAATCTGTGGTGTATCTTGTGGTAAATTGTTGCATGACCAATTTTACCGCTGCGGTGCCCATACATGATATATGATATACGAATATGTTTTTTTTATAGTATATAACACAATATTCGAGTATATGAATATACAGTACTTCATATTAATACATACTTCCATTTTTAAATATAATTATATACATGTCATATTTTGCAAATGTAATAATTTTAACCTACCTATTATTATTTATTACCATAGATTATTTATATACCTATTTATTATTTAAATATTAAATTAATATAATAGTTAATTTAATTTAATTAGTATTATTACTTATTTGGGTTGACTGTGCATAAAATACATATTATTGATAACTGTTATAAAATAGATATTCTGTTAAAAAATAAACATTTATTTTTACTATTTTCAATCATTTACAAATTAGTGGTTGTTGGTTGAAAATCATCCAATATTAAATATTGTATTCGTTACCGCCACCCCCACCACAGCAGTGTATTAAAACCTTTAGAATATATTCTTATGAAGAGGATACATTAAAATTGTAGCCATACATTTCTATTGAAATATCTTGATATATATATCTTGATACAACCAATATAATTAATATAATCCATCTAGAGAGGATGAATTATATAATTATCATAAATCTGTAGTATTGTGATAAAACACCACTCATGATAGTGCTGATTACTAAATATTAATAATACATTAAAACAAAAGTCTAAATTTTGAGATTTATACACAAATGGTAATTAAAAGAGTTAAAATAGATAATTTTTAGACAGTTTTTAAGAAGATTTTTAAGAAAACTGAGCAAAATTATAAAATTGTCAATATCTGTTTATGACATATGTATCCTATCCAACCCAATGTGTAAAAATATTTTCACTTTTTAGAATCAAATAAAATATATACCATGGTAGGCATGAAGCATATTTAAAACACCAACCTTAAAATCAACAATTATTAATATGATAATGCTTTTAATGCTTTTTACACTATGCGATAATAATTTAAACACCTAAGTAAATATATACACAGTACACACACTCATTATACAATAAAAATGTGACTGAAAACTGAAAGGAAAAATATCTTATCTCTATAGATAAAACATTTGAAAATTTTACCAATATTAATAATGTAATCAGAAAAATATTTAAGACAATAGTTAAAAATAACACAGTGATTAGAAATAAATCATATACTTAAACCTTTACATTATATGAATCGACAATTTTAGCATTTTAATCATAATCCAAAAAAAGGAGCATACCCTAACTAAATAGTTGTTCCGTAGCTCGTTCCAAATCCCAATTATAAGTAGATAATGCTCCACGTGCTTGATCACATTCTATTCCCATGTCTATAAGACGCTGAATTTTTGAATCAAAATCTGTATTTTTATTTGGGCCTATATAAAAAAAAAGATTATAAATTAAACTATAAATTACAAAATACCTATTGTCTGCATTATAACATTTTAATTTAAAAATATATATATAATAAATGTTGCATTTTTAATTACTAGCAAATTATATGCAAATATTAATTTTAAAAAAACTGAAAAAATATAAAAAGAATAAGATTGGTTTTTCATAAAATATTTTGTTACATAGCTTAAAAAAAAATACAACCATACATTGTCTAAAGATAACCTTATTCCTTATTTAGCTGTAAATACTAAGGTGCCTAGCAAATAACTAAGGTCATTGAGACAATTGTGGATAGAGCTCTATAAGTTATTGGTTTTATAAAGCGTAATACTAAACATTTCTCTTCTGCTAACTGTCTTCGATCTTTATACATCTCTCTAACTTGATCACTGCTTGAATACAGTGTTGTTATCTGGCACCCATATTAGGCAAAATACCAACTAAGGCTGGAGCATGTGCAAAATAAATTTCTAGCGTATGCTTGCTTTCGTTCTTAAATTACCTGATCCATGCCATGATTATACTTATTTACGTGAAGTTTTCAATATTCAATCACTCCATTCTCACCATTCCAAAGCCGACCATAATTTTATCATGGTTTTACTCAATGGGTTGCTAGACATACTTTCTGATATCTCTTTCTTGAGTACCTTTTTATAATACCCGTAATCAAGGACAATTCTGCATATCTACACACTCTACATTATACGGTCATAACAATCTTATCCAGAGCATGTTCCGATCATTCCAATAGTAATAAATCACCTTTCATAATATTTGTATTTGTTGTATATTAAGTAGGTATCTAATTTTCTGTTATTGCTTGTACCATATTTTAATCTTATATTATAATACCTAACAGCGTAAATTTTGTAAATAATAAATAAGTAATTAATCAATAACAAATGTGATCAGGAAGGTACTTTAATTTTTAAATACGTGAGGAAAAATTAATTTAAAACAGCAAAAAACTAATTATTTTCCTAGTAATTTGAGAAAAGTTTTAAAGATAAAAATTTTTAGAGTATGTATTTCACTAATATATTATATGTCATAATTTTCAAAATAGTTCATATATACTACCTATATATATTTTTTAAATATTATATATATATTATCTAGAGAAATAGAAATCCACTCAAAATCATTTTATTAAAATAAATTATTTATCATTGCTATCAAATCTGGTATATCCACCACCAGTATCCCACCCGACAAGTATACAAATTTCATTTAAGTCTTAAACTCCAAAATTAACCTTAAATATTTATATTTAATTATTTAAAGGATAAATTTTGAAGGGTCATAAGGAGAAGGTAAATGGAAAAATCTTAGGTCTTGTAAATTTACTTGATAATAATAGAATAATTAAAAGGAAAAAATGTAATTGATTAAAGTAATTAATTTAAAGTGGTACAAAAATATCCATTAAAAAAGTGCCTTAAAGTTTTTTAATTTTTTCTTTAACCTTACGCTTTAAAAGCACTAGTTGAGAAATGGTATTTTCTGTTTTGTAAAAATTTAGTTTGTTATCTCAAAAATTAATATCAAAGGACCATTGAAGAAGAGGGAAATTAGACATTTTTAGATACTAAGAATTTTGCAGATAAAATATCATCTGTTATAGAATGTTTTAAAAATAAATTAAAGTTTATTATTTGAGTATACTAAAATATAGTTAGGTAATCTAGAAATTTACTTTTATATGATAAAAAAATATATAGACACCAATATGAACTTCTATTAAAATAAAATAATAAATTTTAATATTTAATACATTGGATGGGGGATTGAATGGCACAATGAATGGGGGAAAGAATAATATTCAACAGAGATTAAAATTTTTTCACTGTTATATTTAAATATCTCAATAATTCTATACTAATATGATGAAATGATGTTTTCGACATAAAAATAATATTACTAATTAAATTTATAGTATTTAATCCCATATTATTTATGTATTAAAAAAATAATTTAGATAAAGCAGAAGCTATTGTATCTACCGCAAGCCATCAACCACTCTTAGTTTGCTTCATATTTTAATAATAATTATATTATATTTATATATAAAGCTTAGATTTATTAGGTTAGGTTAATATATAAATAAATTATTATAATAATTTGTCTACAATAAAAATTAATAAAACCTGCAGAAACTAGAACAAAGATTTATAATGCCTAATTATTGCTTTTTTTTTCAATGTACACTGTCAAGATGTAATAATAATAATAATAATATTTTTTATTCTATGAATAAAATGGGGGTGAGCCCAATTGTGCAATAAGTATACATGACATTATATAGATTAATAATATAGTAATATAATATAAAGATTAAATAATATAATAATGATACAGACTATAATGAATAACAACTTCAGAACTTAACATGAGAGTTAATTATTGTATGTATTGTATTCAGCGTTTGTTAAGTTACTTTTAAAAAGTAACTAGTTACAAAATTAAAAATTAACTAGTTACAATGACGTTACTTTCAACATTTTTAAAAAAGTAAAAATTAAAATTAAATATCAAAAATATCTGTATTTTTTTCTGATAATCATCAGTCAAATATTATAAAATTAAATATCATGCCCATTTCTACCTATTATAAAATATCGACTTTCCACATGTATGACAGGCCATCAATTAAATAGGTCAATTTTAAATGAATTTCATTTTTTATTTATAAAAATGTAACGAGTTATTTTACAAAGTTACTTATAAATAACTAACATAGTTACTTTTATGTTGCTAGAAAAATTAAATAACAAAGTTATTATAACGTTACTTGAAAAAAAGTAACTATGTTACATTAACGAGTACTTACGTACGAATACGTTACTACCTAACTCTGATTGCATCCAAAAAGAAATCAAAGTCAGGGTATTTGTTTTTAGCAAAGTTAGTATTATATAGATGAGATATAGAAAGTAATTGGATGTCTGGAATGATGGTGAGGTACATTAAATTGGATGAGATCATGAATAAATGTTATACACACGTCTAGAAGCCAGTGTAGGCAAATTCAAATGTATAGAAATTGGCTTGTAGTTGTGTAATTCTAATGGAAGATGTAATTTGAAAGATATGTATTTAAGGAAACAATTTCAAACTCTTTTGATTGATTCACTTTCGATGTTCGTATGGGTTCCAACCATACTCTAGTATATAGTTATAAATTTAACAGTACTATCAAGTATGTAAATTATGTAATATGTGTAATTTAATTAAAATATAATACCTCCGGCATAAACATTAGTCCAGTGGCTTGCAGTTTTAGCAAATATTTCTGGATATTCTTTATATTGTTTTGCAACTACAGCGTCTTGAGGGTCGTCCGGTTCTGCAGCAGCCATAAGTGCTTGTAGAGATAACAATACTGTGCGTAAAGTCATGGCTGCAGCCCTATAAAATATATAAATTACTACACATACATATAATAAAAATATTTCAAATTACAAGTATAACAAAATGTATTTAGTTGTGTTGGAAAAGGTAGCAGAGGGTGTAAAGAGGGTTGCTAAGGAAGTCGTTGGCGAGAGCAGAGGTAGAAGTCTGAGGATAAGCAAATATGGTGGTGGGCAGAAGAAGTGCAGGAGATAATATTAAAGAAAAAAAAAATTTTAAAAATTGCACAAAACCAGAGAGAGATAGTATAAAAGTTATATAAAAATATAAAAGATGCAGTGAGTAAAGCTAAATTAGGAAAGTATGACGAGTTCTATGAGAGGTTAGGAACAAAAAGGGGAATAGAAGTGTACAGGCTGGCTAAGGGAAGAGAAAAACAATCCAGGGAAATGTTTGATATATACAATATGAGGATAGGCAGGTGTTAACGAAGAACAAGGAAGTGATACAGAGATTGGAAAAAGAATATTTTGAAATTTAATTGAATGAAAAATTTCTAAGAGCAATTGATGGAGTTGAGAGTAATTTGAGTATGATAGATTTAATAAGGAAAGAGAAAATATTAAAGGACGTCGCTCTAAAGATTTTCATCGGTAAAAACATGTTTACGAAAAACAAATGAAATGGCATTTTAAAATAATTTTAGAGTTCAAATACTTATTACAGGGTCTTAAAAATGAGAGAAAAAATAGTATTTTGTACCTTTGATAACGAGTTTAATATTTAGAAAATTGTAAAACCCCAATGAATCTTTAAAATGTTGTCATTTACAAATTTTATAATAGGTGTTATAACTTTAAAATCATTTTATTTGTTTTGCGTAAACATATTTTTAAATAAATATCGTGATTACAACACAATAAAAAATAGTACTGACACAGGGCTATTTTTTAATTACTATTAAATTATATTAAAATATTTTTTGATTGTTAGATTTTCATATTTCTTAAAATATCTAAAAAATTGCTTAATATAGAACCCCTTAAAAATGGAGTGTGCCACGTCCTCTCGCAGTTTTTTCCGGTGGAACCGGATGGAGTACCAGTAAAAGTATGGAAAGTATTAAGAAGTTTAGATATATGATGGCTGACAAAGTTCTTTAATAAGGTACTAGTAGAAGGAAAAATTCCAGAAACGTGGAGGAAGAGTTATGTGGTACCAATATTTAATGGTAAATGAGATGTACAGGAATATAGAAATTATAGAGGGATAAACCTTATAAACCATAGTACGAAGATTTAGGAAAAGATATAGGTAAAATGGTAAGAAGGGAGGCAATTGTTACTAGAAATCAGTTTGGTTTTATGCCTGAGAGGTCAACAATATGGAGCCATACTTGTATATATGATATAGTGCTGATAAAAGAATCCTAAGAAATTGAATAGTAGACTTGAAGAGTGAGGGGAAGCTCTTAAAAGTAAAGGACTAAGAATTAGTAGGGGTAAAACAAAATATATAGAATATGATTTTGGTGAAAGGGAACACAGAGGAAATAGGGAAAAACTAAAAATAAAATTGAGTGGGGATGTAGTAAGAGGTTTGAGTATTTAGTGTCTGTTGTACAGAAAGATGTATGACAAAAGAATCCCTATTTGGTTAAAAGGTAAATTTTATAACAGTGGTGAGACCTACAATGGTGTAAGGAACAGAATATTGGACAGCATATAGGAAAATAGAACAGAGAAAAAGTGTAGCAGAGATAAGAATGTTAAGATGGATGAGTGAAGTGACTAAAGGACAAAATAAGGAATAAGTATATAAAAGATAGTATAGGAGTAGCTTCAATAGGTAATTGATAAAATGAGGGAGGATAGATTAAGATCTGAGACAGTAAGATTAGTAAAGAAAATGCATGTTGAAGGAAAGAGAGGGAAAGGAAGACTGAAAGAGTTGGGGGAATATGATGATGGGTGTAATGAGGAAGGTGGGGGTAAGTGAAGAAGCAGGGGATAGGGTTAAGTAGAAGTGTAGGACTAGAATGGTCGACCCCAAATAATTGAAAGAGTAGGCAAAGGAGAAGAAGTAGAACAGCAAAAAATGGACGATATTAATCAAAAATTCTCCCTCCCAACAACCTTAGACCACTCACGAGTAATTAATTTTATTATTATATATTGTATACACTGAAGATATATTACATATTATTCATATTTCAAATAGCAGTAGCATCGTATTAACGATATAATATAATATAATATATATAATATTTTGGTACATCTGAAACCTTACTCATACGCGTAAATAAAATACATGGAGAGACTGAACTTTTATGTAACTATTGATTATTCATATTAATTTATACTTTAAAATATGGCATTTAATAATTGGTATATGTATCCAATTAAGTTTGCTAAATAACAGGTAATTAATTATATTTTTTTAATTCATTTTTGTAAGTAATTTATTCAAATTACTGTGTACATATTTTTATAGTTTCTTATAATTAATGTTAGCACGTATATAGAAATTATTATAGCATGTGAACTGATGTATTTAAGAGTAGACTAGTCGTCTAACTCTGTATAAAAACCGTCACAACTCTCCATCTATAAGCAATTAGCCTGTTACTCGACCGTATATCCTTTTCCACCACTACATTGCACCGGTTTCACAATTGTCGCGGTAGTGTCAACCAACATTATCGCATTATTTTTTATATCACACACAAATAATATAGTAAATAATATATAGCTTGCACTATAGCGAAAAATAGATAAACAATTATATAAATAATAAATATAAAATATATATAACTTATTGAATTTTTTTTTTCGATGGAAAGTTAAAATAATTATTATTTTTTCGCTATGTTTAAAATCATTGAGAAAACATAGTCTTAAAAATTCCCACAAGCGGGCTGGATTGGCTAGACGAGCTACTGAGAAAATCTCAGTGAGTCGAGCGATATTTGGGTAGATTAAGTAATGTGTGGTGAAAAATATAAGAGCCTTAAATAAAATTAGGAAGATTCTTAATAGCCGGCACACTTCAGTTCATTAAAATATTTTTAAATCTAAAACATTTTTGGGAAGATAGAAACCCTAAAACTCAGTGAGCCGATGACTCCCCTAACCGGCACTGCCCACAAGCGGTATGCCCCTGCTCATGAATCATGACTATAAAATACTAAACACAGATAAATTTATAATAGGTACTAATATTAAAAAGCTGGCTCATTAGATAGGATACTGGTGATGGATATATTCAATGTGAAAGCAACAACAAACAATTCTGAACATAGCTTCAATGTATTATTATTATTATTAAATGAGTATTACTATTAACATTTATGTCACTAATAAAAATATGACAACGATAGACACAGGTCCACCCCACGAAGGGCAAAAATAGAAAAAGTCTATGACTTTTTTTTGCTTATTTTAAGTTTTGAAGATTAGTATTAAGTATATTATTTTTTTCACATTTTCATTCATTTTCATAAATATTTTTTTGGGATGGCCCTGGATACAATTTCAAGTTTCTGGCATTTTAATTTTCTAATTTTAATCATTTTTAGTTTTTTTTTTTTTATAATTATAATTATTATATATCACCTATATAGTCAGTAACCATGACTAGTTTATTTAATATTTGTTGATTTATAACAACTTTTTGTGTTATTTCTCTTATAAGAGTTAGTTTTTCATTATGCTTTTAAAAACTATTTAGTAAATCAAAAAATTTCCTGTATAAAGTTATATTAAAAACCTCTATAACAGGAAACTCTTACTTCTGTCCAAAAAAATGTATACATAAATAAAAAAATCTTATTGTAAAAACATTCCTACACTTAGAATCAGTCATATTTTTAACTATTTTTCAAAAATCGACAGAAAAATCAAGAATTTACTATAGTTATTATATTTTTTTATTATTTTACATTTTACATATATTTAATATTTTATCACTTACATTTTAACATTTGTGCATACATTATAGTTTTAAAAATGTATATTACACCATAAAAAGTTCAAGAAAAACAGAAAAATAAATATAAAATAACAGTTTTACATCCTTTTATTTCACAAACACTAACATGCTCAGGTTTGACCCTTAATGTATTAGGGGAGTAGAAGATGGTTCTTGATGGCTACAAAAAAAATAACTACCAAATGATTGAATTGGTTTGGTAATTATGGATGGCTTGCACCAGAGACCAGATGCCAATGACAAAAAAAATCTCGTTAGCTACCCCATTTGTTACCTGGGAATCAAACCAGGGACCACTCGGCCACGGATCAACCCCCAGCAATTAAGAAATATAAAACATGTTATATAAATATAATACATATACCTAATACAAAACATAATTTAAGTAATTTAAATAATTTTAAAGGTATTTATTTATGTATTTAGATTATAAATTTAATTTTTTTAGTTTTTAGATCATAAATGCATTTTTGTAGATTTTTAAGGGCATCAACATACGGGCCCTAATAATAATCATACTATTTTATTTATTAAACACCGTGTTTAGAGACCTGGACAGATCATATTTTCTTTACATATAATACACTGATGTCCAAATCTTCAATGCATGTCTGGATAATGCATCTAGCATACATGCGCATTGACTTGAAAAAACACACTAGAAATGATACGCTTCAACAAAAGGCAGAGTAGTAGTTTTGAAATTTGACAAGTATATAATTGAGTTTATTTCACATTCTTTCATAACAATAAAAATGTCTAAATTATAATTTTTAATAAATATATTATAAATATTAATACTTTATTACACATAATATATTATAATAATATTTTAGTAGATGTATATTTAGCACTTGGGTTATCTGGTTTTATGCAAAACACCAAAACCTGTGTATAAAATCAAAAAAAATTATATATATCGGTTCTTAAAACCACTTCCGAAAATAGTGGTAACCTGCTCAAAATGTTGAGAATTGGTAACCGGTATTAAGTGGGTTTTTAAATACATATATACTGATAAAACGGTTTAAAACTGATTCCTAATTTCTAGGATAACCGCTTCTTGGTTTAAGACCACTTTCTACTTTCTATAACTGGTTACCGTTTTTAAGCTGCTTTAAACTTTAAACAGTTAATTACAATTTAAATGGGCTTTTGACAAGCCTTCATAATATTTATAACTATTTATTGTCCAACTTTTTGGTCTCTGATTTCCAATCCCGGAATATTTGTTAAATTATTAAAATTATTTAAAAAATAAATCCCATAATAAAGTAAGCTTTGTTATGATCGCAAATAAAAGTAAAAATGAAGAACAAAACATATAATATTAATAATATATACCTAAATAATGATTTTTTTTTTTAGAAAAGGGTTAACAGTTTTTTTTTTGTTACCATCAACATGGATTATTGGCATAAAGGCATAAAACAATTACCAGTAAATTTAAAACTCCAAAATATAATTTTTGGTTACCGATTACCGATGACCGCTTGTTAAATTAAAAAATAAAACCGGGAAGTGATTTTCGATTCTCAAAAAAAAAGTCTTTCTTCTAAAATCAGTTACCGGTTTTAAGCCTTGATATAAATATTCAGTTTCCTAAATCCTAAATTACCCGTTGTTGAAGTGGTCAAAATTCATAGTGCAATATTGCAATATTTTATGTACATATGCACTAAGCGCATTATGTAAGTATGCATTGATAACATTAACGCCTGGGTCTCTAAACATAACAATAATTTAAATGTTTCTTTATTTTAAATATATATATATGAGAAAATGTATGCAAGTGCCTGATATATAATTATATTTTAAATTGATCTGAATCATTAAAGGTATCATTTTACATGAAAAAAAAAATAGAATAAGTATACAAATAGGTAAATATTTTACATCACAACTTACCATTGATCTTTTAATATATCTAAACATATAGCTCCAGTTACAGATGATATGTTTGGATGCCATATTTTAGTCATGAATCGAACCTAAAAAAAAATTATATGTATAATTAGGTATGTACAAATTTAATGAAGAACATTTACTTACTTTTGGTGGGTTAAAAGGATAAGTTTCTGGTACTTTAATTTCCAAAAAAAATGTACCACCTTCATATGGTGTATCTGGTGGACCAGCAATTTCACCTTTTAATTCTGTGTAACTATCACCAACCAAGTCTACTTTGATTGAACATTTCGCAAGCTAAGCAAAATTTATAATTTATTAGAATACTTAACAATACCTATTCAATTTAAAAATTCTGATTAAGAAAACTACTGAGGAAATGAAAATTGTTCTTTTTAAAATGTCAAATATACTAATTTTCACCTAAAAATCTTAATACACTCCTTCAACCCAAAACGTTTTATACAAATTACAGGCATACAAGCCCAGCGAGTTACGAAGTTCAACTTGGGTGGCTATGAGAAATTTGGGCCAATTAAGTAATGTGTCCAAAAATATAAGAGCACAAAATGAAATCTGGAAGGTTAAACTCTTTAGCGGATTGTAACATACATTATGGTATAGTACAAAATATGTATAGTATTATTTTGATATAAAATTAATGTTATGCATTTTTATTTTTGATGTTATAATATACCTAATAATATAATTTGCTTAGTTTATTCAACTCTTTTCTTTTTACTTGATATATATAATATACATTGTTTTTTATTTAATAAAAAGAAAAAGAAAATTTCAATTACATAAATTTATATATATATATATTATACCAATTCTATTTTTATTTGAAAAAACTAACTTGTGACAGAAATATTGACTGTTAAGTTGTATTTAAAGTGAATATCAAACACAAAATAATTTTATAGATTACATATGTTTTATATGGTACATATATAAAACATTTTTTACACATAGGTATTTATATTATCATCCCTGCTTAAAATTTAAAATGTTTTTAAAAGGATCGGAATTTATTTTGGGGTCAGTAGAGATCCTAAAACTTGGTGAGGGGGTAGCTTCCCTATTCATAACCAGTGCTGCAGGAATATTTGTTAAAAAATTCAAAATTGTATAAAAAGATTTTATAGTATAAGAAACATTTTTTTGAAATTTTAATGTTGATATATATATATATATATATACTTAATACTACAGTAAATATTTTAAGTAAATTTCAAATTTCTAGCATTATAATTATCTAATTAATTACAATTTTTATTTATATTTTCCTTTATGTTTATGAGAACTACTAGGAAATTTAAAAATGGCCTCTAACTAAGAATGAATATTCTACTAGGAAACTCCTAAACTCTATCTACCTAAAAACTTGTATACACGTATATGTATATTTTGGTAACCAAAAGACAAGTTTTTGCATTTTCCAATTTTTTTTTTTTTTTTTGTTACACTTATGAAAACTACTGGGAAAAACGAAAAAATATTTTTATAAAGTATCAACTAGATGAATTTTCAATCCTAAAACTATACCACGAAAACTCCGTTTACTACTTCTTCCCGAAAAAGTAATAGGTAGATAGATATTTACTTATAATCACTGCTACGCTGAAAATCTAATGTTTAAATTTAAAATGAATATAGTATAAGTAGGTACCTATATCATAAAACGTAATTTTATTTTACACGGCAGTAATTATAATATAGAAATACCTAGGTATTTAAAAAACATATATTGTTGTTCTCACAAAAACAAAACTGTCGAGGATCAATGAAGAAATTTGATAATTTAATCTTACAGAATTCAAAAATAAATACAAAATTGTTACCTCTTCACTCTTAATGACTTCTTTAAATTCCCTTTTGATTCTCTGGGTCGCAATGTTGTTCATTATTTGATTGGTACTGGTATTTTTTTAGTCGAAAGAAGAATGGAAAATAAATAATTTATTTAATTAATAAATGATAGGTATACTATAAATTTTAACACGGAAAAACCTGCAGGGGTTCGATAATAACACGGATTTCTACGTATAAACCACGCGCTATGTGTGTCAACTAAATGGCGTCTTATGTATGTTTTACGGACAAAAGATTTTTGTAAACACAAGACTTTCGATTTAGTGATAAATTTATGTTTTGAGCTGCCATGTATCAAGTTCTTGTTGGACTATATAACAGACGAAGAAAGTTCGGATTATTCCACCAGTGAAATAAGTTTGTTGAAATTCATGCTCAACTGATAACACAACGTTACGTTTGATAATAAACATAAATAAAAATAAAAAATAAATGATCTTGAGAACAACTACTGTCAAAAATTAAAGGACGCCAACCAGCGAGTAAATCCACTCGCATTTTCACCGAAAAGTTTTCATTTTCCAAAATAAACACCAAACCATAGAATAAATTTCATCTATTCTGTAACCAAACGGCCATTATATTATATTAGGTACATATTTATGTAGAATATATTATTATTATACTTTGTAATATTTTATCTGTGTTAAATTTAATCAATTATATTTGATAATAATAATATATATAAATATAATATTAGAACATGCGATTACTTCACAGATTTTGTTCTGTGGTTATATACCCACAGCCGATAAGGTTTTTGTTAAATATTTTATTTATACACAAAATTTAATGAACCTACAAAATCAATATTAATTATTGATCTGTGATTAGGTATATACTAATTTACAGAAGCATTGAAGAGCCAACTATATAATTTCATTCTTACGGCTTATTACCTATAAGTTGTTATTATGAATTCGAACTTGTAATTACCAGTTAACAGTTAACACAATTCATTTTTATGACTTTCAATCTGTTATTTTATGACTTAATAGGACGTATAGTACCTGACTTGATTATCTTTGTCTGACACAAGCGCAACAGAAAAATGTATTTCCAATTTCGTGAACCATTGGTTAATTTTAGGATATGATGACCTATTATCATAATTAATAAAGAGAACATAATCTATGACATCCCGTTATTCATACACCTAAGAAACTTAAAATTGTATTTATCGAAAGAAATAATGCCTATATGTCATAGATTAATGTTAATAGGTCATCATTTGCTAAATTCAACCAATTATTTACGAAATTGGAAATTCAAAAACAAAACCCAATTTTACTATGTTGCGCGTGTGTAAGATAAAGACAATACTGAGCATGCAGATACTATACCCGGGCACGTTAAGAGTGTACCCCAATTTCGGACGAAAACTCGTCCGCCACGCACAGTTCGGTAATATATAACGTTACCCCAAATAACAGTATACGCAGAGTTGTAGTGCTAGCGTCCGCTCATATTCTGTACCATAAAGTAAGATAATATGAGTTGCCTAAAGAAAAAAAATCCAAGTGAAAATATTATTATAATTTGGCGCGTTTTTTTCAATTAATTAATTTATATATTTGTTGTTACTTATTAAAAACACATTTACTCTATGATAAACTAATGAAATTAATGACATTCACATTACTTATAATTTTAATAATCCAATGACTATTATAACCAGTGGTGTTAGAGCACACCCAGAGAAAACGATTTGTAAAAAACATTTGCTGATTAATATGCTGATGTTGATCTAAAACAGTCTTGATATCTTCGTTTCCAAATCGAGGTCAAATGTATCAATTGTAAATTAACCTAAATTTCGGTGTCCAATGTTCTTGACAACTGTGTTCTTATTTCCTAAATTACCGATGGGTTGAGATGACCAAAGAAGACAATAAATCGGACACTATAAATATAGTGTATAGGTATATAAAATAGTCTCGGTATCCTTATAATTTATTTTGTCATTTACAGTATCCTCAATTTCTAAGCTCGGTAAATAGCACACTGTAACCATGTAACATTTCCGATGTTCTATAAATTGATCACACCTCAGGTTTCTTTACTTCCAGTCTATTCGTTACCCGAGTTCTCGATTACCAAGCTCGGTAAATTGTCCACTATAATCATATTACGTTTCCGATGTCCTGGAAATTGTCTTCATCACCCGTTTCTTCCTTTTCAGTGTCTTTTCTTCCGGTATTCTGGCTTTCAAACCTAGGTAAATTGCTCGCTGAAAACCGGTAACGCTTCCGATGTCCTTGCTCCCGAATTAATTTACAATTGGATTTCGAAGGCGTAATCATTTAGAGTGACAGTAAGGTTCCAAAAGTATAAATATTTTTACTTCATTATAACTTGATAATTGCGTCCCATAAAAATTATTTTATTTCGTCAACATCTCCGCGTCTTTTTAAACTTTATTTAATATATTAATTAGTTTTTTAATGTACATACGTATAGGTGCTTAGAACTTATATTTTTCAATGTTAGACATTGCACACACGATACGTTTTTAAAAACAATTTAAATAATCAAACGTCGGTTTTCGCGATGTTTTTATTAAGATAGTAACCGCCAAAATCCAAATTCAATGTCTTTGCTTTCAATTCTAGGTAAATTTCCAAATGTATGTGAGTAACGCTTCCAAAATTGATTCCAAAACAAGGTTTTGGCTTTTCCATTCGTCCGTATTGCGACTTTTTCAGAGACGTGAAGTTTAGGTACACTAATACGCTTTGTGTTCACTTTATAGATCGCATGGAAGAAAACCGTTCTGCCGTCCGTTTCTTATCTCACAATCGTTTACTTAATCGTCTTAATCACCCTGTATTTCCGAAAACTGTTTTCGAACTCATAAATACGGCTTTTGCGCCACGGAGGCCAAATTCGCGTTTCTCCAACGTTTTAACGTCCAACTGAACCTTTTTTGTCTTCGAATTGTTTCCGGTATTATCGTTCCTGTTTATCGGCCGAAACTATCGGATAGTGAGTTTCCACAGAAGTACAAATGCAATATAAATAAAAATGTATATACAAAAGTAAAAAAATATAATCATTCCCAATTCCCTAATTTATTTCAAATTTCTCTTACAGTGAGGCACTATTTGACACTGGAGTTTCACCTACAAGGGGTTTCAGCTACAATAAGTTCCACTTGAAAGGAGTTACATCTATAAGTAGTTACATCTACAAGTAGTTGCACCCGGTAGGCGTTGCCGACGAAGCTCTTGGAGGGTTGGGAGCTTGCCCCCTAACGAGAAGCGGAGCTCCTCAACTATTATATAATATGCTAATTCCGAATAGACGGTTTTTCGTGGAAGAGAAAACTTTACGCTTTTTATTTAATTCCACGCGAGTATTTTTTTTCTGTTTTCATCGCCGTCGTGCTTTGAATTTACGATTTTTCCGTTTTCCGTTCTTCCGTATTTCGACTTTTCCGAAGACGCAAAGTTGAGGTACACACCGTATAAGCTCAGTGTTAATTCTATAGATTGCATGCAGTGCCAAAACTTGGTCTATATTGGTGGGTACGCAAACTAATATTAGAGAGCCCATAGAAAAAATACCTTTTTTTAAACCGTTTTTGAAAGAGTATTTTCGGGGTATGGAACCAATTTAATAATAAAATAAATAATTTACCGGGTGGTTAACACGTTAATAAACGTTAATAAGCAAAAAAAACCATTGACTTTGGGCCAATTATTATGATTTGAGGGGCCCAAGGGTTCCTTGCATTCCTAATTTATAAATAATATAAGATACAGTGGCGTGTCGAAATATATATTTTCACAATACAAAAATATGAGTTCTCCCTCTCTAAAAATAAAATATGCTTAAAAGAAAATTTTTTATTTGAAAATTAAACATAATATTACACCTGTCACCTGGATAAAATAATTAAAAATTTAACATAAAATTATATTTAAAACTGTATTTTTCCAAGTTCAATATTATTTGTTAAATCATATTTTTCTTTGACTTTATCAAAAACCCCTTGATACCATTCATGGTATTTTGCACGTGTATGCATTTTAGAATGTAATTTTTTTTGTTCAACCAATTAAAGACAGCTGATTGAGGATCAAACTCGTCTAATGCCAACATGTTTATTTTTACATACAGGTAATCTATTATTACTGTAGAGATAGAGAAGATCTTGTTGGAGTTTTTAATAAGTTATAGTATGAAATTAATCTTTCAATATCTGTCGAATGTGGTTTAATAGATAGAACGCTAGCCTATGAAAAAATATATAAATTAATCAGTCACCTCTATACACATTAATTAGTAAAAAATAAAAACAAGTGAATAGATTAAAATTATTTACCACAGCAGTGCTAAGAAGTTTTCACGAACTATTTCAGAAGATTAGATGACAATTGTTTATCTTTTATACATGGTATCCCAGCAGCTTCTTTATAAGACTTCTTTATTATTTCATAGCAAATAAAAAAGGAACGAAAATAGTTGTAGATACCATTCAACATAATCTGGTACAAACCAAAAATGGAAATGTAGTATGAAAACAAAAATTAAATATCCAGAAATATTAATTACATCGTTACTTTATATATATATTATATACAAAGGTACACGTGGGTTATTTTTTTAATTATAAAATATTTTAGGTAAATAAAAATTTATAAACAATAATATTATGTTAATTGTACCTATCTATTTTCAGAGGGATAATAGGGTGGGGAGAAATAGGGGGAGACTAGAGAGTGCTTCAATAAAATATATTTTTTGACACGCCACTGTATCTTATATTTATAAATTAGGAATTTTACCGCGGACATTTTTATTCGGACTTTTTTTCCTTATAGGACTTTTTTATCTCGGACTTTTCTTCGATAGTTTCATATTATGGGTCGAATCACTTGGTCTTTATTAATATTCCTAAATGTTCTTATATGACCTTCACTGGACGGCGTATTATTATTATTATTATATTAATAATACACCTGTTCCTCCTGGCTCCTTGTGATAACTCCGTTCTAGATCTATAGGGTCTAGGAAATCTCGCTGCCGACCGACTCGCCGCCACCATCTTGCCACAACCAATATTAATTTATAACATTTTAAAAATGTAAAAAAAAAATATATTATCGAACTTTATTATTATGTTGCCATCGACCTATTCGCCTCCACCCCACCATTTCGTTGCATTTTTTCAACCTTTTCGCCATTAGCACACCTACCTGACGCCATAAGAGGCTGACGCTGAACATTTTCTGGATAGAGGCTAGAGTTGATATCTTATTACTATTTACTTATTACATATAATATGAAATAATATAATATACTATATTATAGATATTACTTACTAATACTTATAAATATTTGAAAATAATTAATATTAGGTACCTACCTATAAATATTTGAAAATAGAGACTGAATATTGTTCTTTACAAAAACATCAAAAACGTTAATACTTTATATTTATTAATAATCTTTGAATATGCCTATTTGTTGGATTACACGTGTAATCGAGACCTTTATTTCATACTTACATTACCATAAATTACCCACATTTTCACAGAAATCTTGTTTTACATAGTTTTTTTAATTCTCCAGAGGAGGCATGTCCCTCTCCTGACCCCTCTCACATGGACACCTATGGCAATGGGTTAGTTACAACTTACATTACAATATTAAGAGGACAATAATGATTTTCAGTAGTAAAAATATATGTTATATATATATATACGAAAAACAAACGAAACGACCTATTAAAGTAGGTAATTTAAGAGTTAATAGGTAGGTACTATATAGGTGTACCTGGTACACCTAATATAAAATAGATGAAGGAAAATATTTTTGAGACCATCTCATCAGTGTCTTGTAAATTATTAATTAGAAAAAAAGTTTATGTCATATACAAAAGTGAAAAAATGATTTACCTACATAAAATATCAAACGATATTATTTAAATATCTTTAACTCTGCAGATGTGGTCGTTTCAAAAATATTGTCCTTTATCTATTTTATAATAGGTACCTATTTTCTCTTAAGGAGGCTCTCTGCGGGCACGTTTTAAGGAGTTCAGTATAGGAAATTTTAAAGAAAGATTAGGAAAAATAAATATCAAACAATTTAGAAATAATTTTGTACATTTTAAATTTAATCTAAAAATAGTCCTGTATACTTGTACCACTTTTTATTGTTGTATTATCATGATATTTCCGTATATATATATAGTAGTATTCTATATATTATATAATAGGTAATTTCCAACAGGGTTTATTTTCAAAATATTGATTATTGAATATTTATTATTTAAAAATCACACATTTTACTGAAACAACTATTTTGCGAGAAAAATATTTTCTTGCAGGACTTAATTAAGGAACTAAATTCTTACACAATATAGTATATATCTGCAGTGTTCTAACCATTTTTTGGGGGGATATTTACAAATTGTATAATATCAGTTATATTTATGTTATCGAAAAAAGCACAATTATAAACTATAGAACACAGATAATTTTGTTGAGTAAATTACGTAATAGTACTTATTATGAATGATTTGGATAAACCAAAAAAATTAATTTTTAAGCTTTTATAAGTCTGAAATGTATATTTAGATATTCTATACCTATTCTTTACAGATTTTTATTAGGTAAATATCAAAAAAACACGGCCTAGAAGTATTTTTTAATTTTATAATTTAATATTGGTTGTATTTGTAGATAATATCTATAATATAATATATTATATTATTTCATATTATATGTAATAAGTAAATAGTAATAAGATATCAACTCTGATGGCGTCAGGTATATATATATATATATACATATGTACATATATGTATATAGGTATATAGGCGTATAGTATTGGGTGCTAATGGCGAAAAGGTTGAAAAAATGCAACGAAATGGTGGGGTGGAGGCGAATAGGTCGATAGCGACATAATAATAAAGTTCGATAATATTTTTTTTTTTACATTTTTAAAATATTAAAAATTAATATTGGTTGTGGCGGCGAGATGTCCGGATCCGAGATCTTTAGGTTTTACCTCACCCATTCTTTAATTCCTGGTATGCACGTTGAAAAGATATGTTGTGAAGTTTTAAAAGTCAAATGTATTTGTTCTCAATTTAAATTTTATATTTCCTTAAAATCATTATATTGTACCTTGATTATGCCTATTGTTGAGTACGGTTTCATTATTTGGGATATTCTTCTGCCTTATCTGACTCTCAACAAATTGAACGGGTCCAACACAAGTTTTTTTAACTTTCTATCTTATTTTGCATACATTTTATGCAAAATTGAATTCCCCCCCCCCTTACGATTATTCATACACTGCTAATAAGTTGGGTCTATCTTCATAAGCGGATCATGACAATCAAAAGTAATACCTTCCTTCTAAAACTACTTGATGGTTTCTTAAGGTTTTTTTTTTTTTTTACTGGTTTTTTTTACTCAGTAACTATATGACCATATGATTAATCGTTTATATTATTAATCAATTGTATACCTACTATACACACTTTCAAATTTCGTACTTATGTCTTATTCTATATTTCGTACTACTATTATTTTGTGGTAGATAGACTTTAGTAGGTGCACCAGTCGTGTATTTGAAGGGGGGGGGGGTAGGAGCGATCGCCCCCAACAAAAAAACCAATGTGATATTATACCAAATTTGATAATTAATTAATTGTATTATACAATTATATAATAATACCCCACCACTATGGTGATATAAGAACCGTTATTAATATTATTATAATTTCGTAAGCTGACTAAACAAATTTTTGGTGATACTGTGATATCTTAAATCTTAATAAAAATGTGATAGATATATTTTATATAATAAAACTAGTATAAATTGGTTCTCCACCTTGTTCGTGTATTCAACATTATTTAGTGGTGAATTTTATTAGTGCGACAATATTGTATATAATACAGTGGCGTCATTTCAGATTTTACTAGGCGGGGGCAAAATTTTGACCGGCCCCTTTACAAATAATAAATTTTTAAAAACGTTAATAAGCAAAAAAAAAGGTCTTCACATTCTTCGCGATGTAGGTATACCCTTGCCGGTCCCCCTTAAAATTTTCCCTTTAAAAATCAATCGGGCCCGCAAAAATTAGTCGGCCCCGCATAAATCTTAGGGTGGGG
>JAIPRL010002982.1:0-52043 GCA_025469235.1 Pemphigus obesinymphae | reverse complement strand
ATACATACATACATACATACATACATACATACATACATACATACATACATACATACATACATACATACATACATACATACATACATACATACATACATACATACATACATACATACATATATACATATATACATACATATAAATATATACGTATATGTATATATATATATGTATATATTATATATACGTTTTCACATAGGACTCGAGTAAAAATTTCTGAGTTACAGATATTTCAAATAGAAAATTAATTTCAATAATACATTTATTTGGTGCTTTAAACATAATTTTTCGATTTTTTTGGTATAGAAAAACTACGAAAATAACAAACATTTTTGTAAAATGGAAAATATAAATACCAGAAACTTGAAATTTACATTAAATATTTACAATAGTAGGTATTATTTGACGCTGTAAAAAGTTAAAACCTTGTGATCCAGTAAGTATTCATGGTTAATTTTATTTCGTTAGATATTACCCCGATTAGTGTATTTGGCGAATGCATATATACGTAAAGTTATATATAGGTAGGGACTGGACATATTTTATTATTCTATACTTTCTTATATAATATGTATACATATATATATATATATATGACATGTCGGTATTATATAATATGGACAATTTTATAAAATAAAATACAATAGTTATAAGTAGATAAGATATAAGTAAATATGTATAATATACGTATATACTTATTTCATTTGGTTTATATAGCAAGTTGTTTTAAATTTAATTATTCGTGATATACCTATATGAACGACAAATTAATTTTATGAAACGTCTTGAGGTTAACAGACGTTATAAAAATGAATGGTATTTATTTTTTAAAAAAAATATATTATGACGAATAGGTAACGTAAAATGAAAACTTATTATAAATGAAATGTATTACTTCCGAGTAAACTGTGAATTATGTACATTTTGAATGGGTAAAACCTCTGATGTCCAGAACTCATTTTATGGACCAGCCACCGAGTTAGATTAGAGATATGAACATGAAATCAATTTTCTGGTATTCTCACTATAGCCGGATGAATATGATTTAAACTATCCATGGTAATTATCAATTGTAACATTGATATAAAGCTGGCCTTTATTTATTTCTAGTGATAGTTCGAACCTTACGACCGGTTTTTTTTTTTGTTTTTTTTTTTTTTTAATAGTTGTAAGGCGTTTACGTATCTATTTCTACTGTTATTATTTTCATGTTTTTTGTACGACAGATTATTTTATTTTTGAATATTCAATGATATATCATTTGCGTATTATCCCATTTATCTGATTAAATTAAACAACCGAAAGATCAAAGCGAATCAAATCTTAAGGGGAAAGATAAGCTTGAAAAGACGTTCAAACTTTTCTAATTTTAATCTTTTAGAAATATTAGAAAATAGAACTGATACTCAATACTGATGAATCAAGCTGTAATAGGCAAACCATATACAACTCAAAAATAATGCAGTACGCAATTGGCTTAAAAATTATGTAACTCCTAATCGTATTTGGTTTTTGTATTATATTGAAATATGCTTTCGATAAATTGAACTTATTTTATGTATGTAGTTAAAATTCACAATACTTTATCAACTCTTGTCAAATTATCTGAAAATGAATAATTATTTTAAAAACTATAAACAAAAATGTACCTATATTTATTGATAAATGTATTTTAAAATATTCCCAATTGTGAGTTTTGGACCAAGACAAACCACATACCTGGCCCACCCCCTGAACACGCTACTATTGGTGTAACCTGCATATACGTAATGTACCTATTACTACTACGCACTCAATAAATCTATTCAATGTTTGGAATTTTTTTCCCATGGAATTTGACATAGGTGGGTACTTTTGTTTCGGCAGGTGCCTACCTACATAACAATATAGCTGACGACTGCCAATACGCGACCATGGTATATACGATATTTTCTTAATTTAACCATGTTTGTATAAAAAATCATATATGAAATTCCCTTGGCGACAGTGGTGGAAACGAGGTATGGTCTTAGTTTATTTAAACGTACTAATTTAATTTTCAAGTTCAGGGAAAAACGCTTAAATAAGCATTTATTCAGTGCAAATTATTGTTTTAGGTATATCAGTAATTCCGCCGGGGAAGCAATTTAACTTTTATTGCTATCATGAATATTATAGGTAAGTAAAGAAGTACAACTAGTAACTAAGTAATACTATAACGTAACGTTACATAATACATTTTTGCCTTTACACGGATTTTTTATACCCGTCGAATTTTATTTAGCGCACTTTTACACATCAAAAACTTATGAACCAATTTTTAGTAATTTTGAACTTTGATTATATTGTTTTGATGTAACTTTTTTGGGTAGAAGGAATTAAGTTAGATTTTTTGGATAAAAATTGTTTTCATACAATTTATTGTAGGTAGTTGATAATTTAAAATTAATAATTTTGAATTGTTATTGTAATTTTTGAACGCAAAGGAATATTACCGATAATAACGGTATTACAAAATTGTAATAAATCAGAAAATAATACTGCACCGACCTTGGCTCAGAACCGTTTTATCGAGAGATATGATTTTAAATTGCTTTCAAATTGAATTCATTCGCCTGCACCATTATTGAGTCCAATGAACTAAATTCTACAAACCCCTCTATCGACTTTTTTTTCAATTTAGAACAACATTTCGTTAAAATCGGTAGTTTTATAAACTTACGTTATAAAATTACTGAAAAAATCAAAAACTCTCTATAAATTATTAACTGGAATGAATTGCATATCAAAAACCTCTACGTTTACCTGGATACTCTTACATTCATTCTTCTACTAGAAAATGTGAACCATCATACATTAAAAACAAAATATGCTATATGCTCAAAATCTAATATAAGAAAATTGAAGGAGTAAACGGTAGGTAATATACTAGTATAAGGAATACCAATCTATATAAATTCCGCATATTCTATTATTTTTGATGAGAACGATCCTATCACCTTGAAATATATAGTGAGCTGCCATATTGACTTCATTTTGAATCGTATGTATCTAAGGTACCAAACAAATTTATCTGATAACGATTATTTTTTATTATGATAACTACACCTATATGGCTATATGGATATATGGATATATAGATAGACTGGAAAACGTAAACAAATAATATAACAAATCGTTTCTAGTATAATGTTTCTAATATAATATCACACTATACCCGAGGATATTAAAAAAAACTTCATACATCAAAATACTTTCATATCACATTCGTCTTATTATCGGTGAAAGTGACACTTCTGTTATGTTCTGTGGATAAACACTAGAATAAAGTTTCCGAACTGTGTATTATAAAGTGAACCAAAATTTATATCATCCGCCATAGGCCCTGAGAACACTGACAATACTATTTCTATATTGAAAAAATAGCTAAAAGTTTAAATTTTTTATTACTTTTTCAAAACGAAAATTCGTACAATAAAAATAAAATCAAATTAATTAATGATTTCATGATTTTCAATATAATCATTTTTACCATAATTGTTTTCCCACTTTTATAATCTTAATTCTATGTATTTATCCTAATATTTAAAAGAGTTAAGTTGATTTAATAAAATAAAAATAAGTAGGTAGATATTTTTATTTTTATTTTTTTTAACCAAATTAACCAAATTGAACCTCTATAATTCAACTACTTATGCATGACAAAAAATTATAATTAAATACCTACATACTTTTGTTTTATAAAACCAACTTTACTCTTAAATATTAAGATAAATATAAAATAGGTACCTACATAGAATTAAGATTATAAAGGCGGGAAAAAATTACGGTAAAACGATTTTATTTAAAATCATGTACTTTTTAATATTATGTACTAATGAATTCTATTGTACGAGTTCTCATTTTGAAGTAAAATAAAAAACTTTAAAGGAAAAGTAGTATTGCCAGTATTTGCATCGCCCTTGAGGGATGCTACAAATTCTGTCCCACTTTTCCACGCAGTCAGCACTATAATATTCGGTTTCTTACTCTAGTGTTCATGGTTTTGTGGTAATATAATATAAATGTTTTTCTTCCACAATATTCATCTTTGTTTATCACATATTGTCTGAATGTTTCAATAGGCAGGAAATGATAAGAAAGGCACAGTAAATTTAATATATCTATGGATTTTTCGAAATTTTGGTTTGGTCAGTATATGAAGAATATATTAGTAATTAGGAATAAACTAGAAGTAAACTATTATATTATTATTAAATGATAAGAAAAATAAAAATTAATTAATAAAAATAACAGAATCCAAATAATAATAAATATACATATTTTAAATAATAAATCACTGTTTCAAAAATTATTAGTTATATCACAAAGTTCTTTCTTTATTTATGCATAATAATTATAATTATATAAAATTAAATATGTTAAGTTTTAACACATTTATAAAATATATATTTTTATATTAGTTACAAAAATTATTTTTTTTAATTAGAGATAAATAAATGTAAAATATTTTTTGTAGTATTTTATCTATAATATAATAACTATAAAATGTTAAGTTTACTTAAAATGGTACAAATTATATTATAATAATTAAAAATATTTATATAAATTGCGTTGACTATTTATTTAAAAATAAATTCAAGAATAAATTAAGTTTTCACCAACAATTTCGACGTATATTAGATAAATGTCGAATATAATTTTTGTTATTTGTATTACGGAAAACGGAAACGTAAGTATGTAAAATAAATTATAGTGTAATTAATTAAGTACAATATAAGAAACAAAATTAATTAATTACTAAAAATTAAAGTAATATACTTATCAGTTATTTTATAACCTACAATATTATTATATATTTTAATAATAAAAAATATTTTTAATAATTTATAAATAATGCCATCATTATTTTCAAAATTTTTCTCATAATTGAAACTTTATTAAAATTATTTTTTTATTATGCACAAAAATACAGCTTTTTTACGTAAACAGTATTGATTCCGTATATTAACTATAATTTCACGATTTGAAACGAAATTTAAAATTTGATTTAATAAAAACCAAAATAATAATATTTTTTAAATTATATGAATAATGTAAATAATTATTTTAAAATTACTATTATAATTATAATTAATTAAAAGTATCTAGAATTTCTGAACACCTAGTTTATATTTCAAAAAAAAATTGTCAGTGATGTTATTTAAAATATATATCCTATCACCGTTTTTTTTTAAGTTGTTTTCCGGTAGTTTTAGCTAGAAATTTAATTTAAAAGACCTCTTTAACATACTACTTATTCTGCAAGTTTCAAACTGCAGAAGCCATATATATATATATCATTGGAGTACTATAATATATATCTATGTAGCCGAGTCTAAAAAAAATAATAAAAACACATCATAATAAAATCAATACATCGTATTCATTCTATTGTACAAATACGATAAATTTTAAAAAAAAAATCTTTGAAAATATTTACAGAAAAGTATAATGAAATATGCCATTTACAAAATGTATATTAGTATAGATATTACATTTAAAGTTCAATTCTTATTTGAAAATTTACAAAGTTCGTTAATCTTTATAATAATAAACTCTGACAAACAGAGGTGGCACTAGGATTTTTGACACCCGGGGAAAATTGTTCCTTTAAATATTTCACGCCCGGGTATCAAATGCACCGAAATTATATGCCCGGAGATCAAACTCTATCTACCCCCTTCCTAGTTCCGCCTCTGTAGTGGCGAAAAATATAAAACGTTATATAAGGTAAAATGTATGAATCTTATGATCAAAAGTAAAGATGTAAAATGTATTAAATTCGTTTCTGTTGAAACTACTATATAGAATGCTATCTCTACAACAACAGTTTAAATTAACATTATATCAATAGAATAATATAGGTAACGTGTTTACGTTTCTAATATTAAGCACATTTGAATATAGATAGCAATATAGCATACTTGGTTATTTTAAAAAATAATAATATAAGTATTGTTTTAAAAAATATTAGCTTATTATAAGTAGGTATTAAATAATTGCAATAAATTAGTTTAATGAATAAATAATTTTTCCCTATGTTTTTATGACTATATATTTGTATACACTATTTAAGTATTGAGGAAACTATATTCGTTCGAGTTATTAGAGTGTGGCAACATTTTCTCAGTAATCTTTATTGGATACTTATATCTTAGGAAATCCAGTCATGTTTTACAACTTATTTAAATAGGGTTGTGTTTCATTATTAGACAAAACGTTTCTTTTGAAATACTATTTTACACGTATTTAGGTATGTTCAAAAGTATAAAAAGAATGTGTGATAAAAACACCTACTGCAATTTTTATTTCTCGATGAATAAAATATTACAGGTTTAAATAATTCTTATGAAAAATACATGGTAGCTTTTATCAGTACAAATTGTAAATCCGTTAAACAATTTAATACATTTCTTTAATTATCTTTAATGTACTTATATAATACGTATGAATATTCTTATAAAATCATTTTAATTGTTCCCATTTATTTTATACAATAAATAAAATATATAGAACTCGAGTGAAATAATTTAAAAAAAAAAAAAAATGCATTTTACAATTTTACTTTTATAGAAGCAACTTATTGGTAACTCGCCTTTAGCCTACAGAATAAAATGTCAATCAAACAAATACAATAATAAATATTTACTAATAATAAACTTTTTCAGTAGGTACCTACTTTACAATATATTTGAATTTAAATCATATAATAATATAAGTGTGTGTATTCAATTATTTGTAAAACAATAATATAACGTATAAATACAATATAAATATTATAACAGTAGCCCTATAACCTACAAACATTACCTAATACCTATTTATTATACTATCATTGTCATACCTACCTACGTATATACCTACTCGCTGACCTTATTCCGTAACCTTATGATAGGACAATATATGTATAATATGACATATCTCAATAACTTTAAAGGTATTGAAGCTTTATATTCATATAGGACCTATGCCCTTTACAGCACAGCTCTTAGATACACTTTGATATTTAACCCTTGGTTTTGTACCTATAGCTAGCAGTGTTGTGCCTATACTGCAGTTTGTGTCTGTGTTTTCATAATGAAAACCAACCGCTATAGCTTATATATATATATATAGTTTCCCAGAGCAATTACACTGGCCGTATAAAGGCCGAAAAATAGTTTTAACGTAAATATAATAGTTTCAAAATAACAATGTTAAAATATGACGTGAGTCGGTTTATGAAATTCAAACATTTCATGACGTGTACAGTTTATGTTTTATCGGTCTGTGGGAGCAGGGGTAGTGTGCACGATATGTATGAATATTATTTGTTAAATTACTACGTTCAGAAATATTATTGTATTTCATCTCTGTATACCATTATATTTATCGTCCCATTTCCTATACATAATAAAGCCTCACATAATATATAATATTTTCTTCTATATAATTCATTCGAGTATATAAATCACATCACTCGGTTGATTCCAAATATTGTTTTTCTTTCGTACAAACATATCAGTATATTTTATAGCTAAATAATCGCGGTCTTATGGCTGTAACAATATTATAACTCGTATTGCATTATTATGAGCACCTGCGTATCAGATTAATAATATATTTTGGAATCATATTTTCACGACGGTATAGACAACCGGAAGCAATGGTTTTTAGCTCTGGCGTACACGTTCCATATATATATATATAAGCTATAAGGGGAATTTGATTTTTCCGGATCCGCCGGAAATTCTGCACATATAAAAACTCCACCCCTGTAATATCTGCTTACAGGGTATGTGCTGTAATGGCTTGTACAATTTTTGCGACAAAAACCTAGAGAGTAATATCCATTTAATATCTACCGATTTGTTTTTATTAACTCGTACAAAAGCATAAAATCGTATAAACCTAAGATCGCTGTGTACCAACCTTAAACAATTGATTTTAACTATCTGACTCACACCGATATTCCGGTATACTAAAGAAAATCATTTTATTCCATTCGGTTAAGACTATAGTAAAAGTATTCGTTATGTTAATAAGATGTATTTTAATGTTTTGAATTCAATTTATAAATTATTTATATGGGGGCAGGGGAATGCGCATGTGCCGTTTTGATGATATTTTCTAAAAAAAAAAGATATACCTATCTATTTAATTATAATATGAAGTCAACAATTTAATTTTAATTTCTAATGTTTTTAATTTCCAAGAAAACTACTTTTTTCTATTTTTCCAATTCGAGCACTCCTGAAGATGAAAAAAGATACCTATAGGCTATAGTGTTATTTATATATAGTTTTGCCATTGAAAATAAATATTAAATTAATTTAATACTCGAAAAGTTAAATAATATTATACTACGATTATATTATAAGAAATAAATAGTCCACAAACGATATTTTATACACATACTTATAATATTTTAGATTTTTTAAAATTTAATAACTGTATACATTTTTTGAGGTAAAAGAAGACTAGCAAAAAATTTTAAGTAAAGAGCTATTGGTTGAAATTGGTTCTAGTTGGTACCTATTTTATAGTGGTCATTTTTAATTTTTTCAGTAGTGAAAACAAAAAAATAAATAAAAATATCATGCGGTTATAGATTTTTTCTTATAATATTATATCGAATATCACTCAGAATGCTCTTTAAAATTTCAAATGAAAATAATACACTATCTTGCCTGAAGATTGAAGGAACGATGGAGCAATACTTCTAACATTTGTATCTAGATGACTTTTTTTTTATTGACCATGTTACTTGGTTGATTTTTTTAATAGTATAGTATTGAACAAAACTTTATAACTTTATATATTTTTAATTAAACGTTTCACTAAATATCCTTCTTTTATTTTACTTTTCAGTTAACTAAAACTCATTACATGCCTTTATTATATTATATTATAGAATATACTTTAACTATAACATTAAAATTGTACGAAATTTCAATAAAAATGAGTAGATGTTTCAAATACTTTTTAAAAATATATATTATAGGCCCAAAGCCAAAAAGGTTTTAATTCATTATTTTAAAATCGTTAAGGAAACCATTTTTAATATTGATTTAGAACGTTTTGACAATATTTTTTTAAAAAGTATTCAATAATCATGTAGATGCGAATTGGTTCGTTCCAATTTAAAAATTTTGCCCGTATAAAGTTTTAATATAATTAGTATAAAAATGACTTTTTCAAAAACTGAGGTAAAATTGTCATTTCAAGCACATGATTTTAAAATAAATTTGTCTATTATAGAGGTACTAGGAATCTACATATATTTTAGTTTCTGAAAATATGCTTAACATTTTAATTTTTTTTGTTAACATGAAAAAATGACAATATATTATGTATTGACCTTAATAGCTTTTGTCGTAATGCACGTAATCGTTCATCGTTATTGGTAAGGATTCATTTGAGCACTATATAGCCTTCCGGTACCTAAAGGCTGTATAAGGGGTGGTTAAGTTAAATAATGGGGGGTAGGAATGCGGATCAGGAAAAACACGTATACATATGTGGAGAGAAAAGTACGCAATACTCATCACTTTAACAACGTCGATCAAACGAAGCCTTACTTACAAAGCACGTAACTTTAGAAACAGGTCAAGTATAGCGTTGGGAGAGTTACACGCCACTGATGCTCTAAGAGTTGATATAAAAACCGAAGTATCCTACGGTTGGGCATGTCAAATAAATATTTCATCAAGAATTATATTCAATTATAAATTATTTTTCGAGTATCTATAATAATATTTAAATAGGATTTACTGTGTTAATATGCAATGAAATAAAAAATTACTGACAAATAATAAGAAATGTTCTATCATTGATGTTAAATGATAATATATTTAATTATTTGATTGGTGTTCAATCAAAAAATATCCAAATGATGAATTTAACGAGTATGAGTATAGATCAATTTTATATGTTTTATAACAAAATAACATGATTACACTACAACAACGATCTAAAATATACTACAATACCCTAACATCATTCAAGAACATAACCACAATAGTTTATTAATATGGCAACATATTTTTTTATGGCTGAACTTTCCAGACAATATATCACAAATATGAAGCAAGTGGGAGCAAATGCCCCCCCTCCCCCCGTAAAGTCTTTTAAATTAACTATTTAATTCTGTATACAATTAGACTTATAAATATTCAGATAAAAGTATTTAAATATATTTTGAACACTTTTTCAACATCTTCTTTGGAAAAATAGTGTTTTAAACTATTTTTAATACTTACTTTTATTAAATATTTGTACTTCAAATTAATATATTTGTATTTTAATACATTTATAATAAGATATTTTAAAAGTTATATATATTTTTTTAAAGAAATACTTCTATCTATATTTAGATAATTATTTTAGTATCTAGCTTTATACAACTTCGATAAAAGTTTTAAAAATAATACATTTAAAATAAATATTTTATACGTATAATACATTTTATATTCCTATAAATTATACAAAATTTAAATATATTATTATATTAATAATATAATTTACAAATTTAAATTGAAATAATAATACAATAATATAAATATAGCGTATATTATACTCGTATTAATAGTAGTAAATATATTTATATCAAACAGCGCAAAAAGGTTTGGACTCTCGAGACAGTGATGGATTCAGTGGAATTCAACTCCCCCCTCCTCTAAAAAAAATACACGATTAATATAAATTTAAACGAAATTTCGATGAAACCGTAAAACCGCGTTTTGTTTTTCCATGACCTACTGTCCGCGTGGTAGTAGTAGACCAGTTTCGATCCGAATTTCGATAATTTATTATTTAAAAGAAAAAACTGAGCAAGAACCTATTTTTAGAGACTACAATAATTATACACTTAATTACAATTTTGAATGTTTACAGGTTAACTCCGTACGTAAAAAATGAAAATAACAACAACAACAACAACAACAACAACAACAATAATAATAATAACGACGACGTGAAGAACGAAGAAAAACCTAACCTAACCTAACCTTATCGAACGTAAAATGAAAAAAAAATAAAAAAACTGATAAAATACAATATAATGTAATTACGATTTATAAAATATATGTTTGAACGACTTACGTGGAAAATGCGTGGAAACGTGCCAACACGTGTGTGCGGTTCACGTTGCGGCCGCTGCAGGTGGACGGCCCGGTCAAAAGCCCCCTTATTTGGACGACCCGACACCGGCTAAATCGTCCGTCGACAGGCGCGGGTGGGTTTTCGTTTGAAAATTATGATTTTCGTGTTCGCGCCAGAACACCGTTAATAGAATAGAAAAAAATATATATATATATACCTATATTTTTTATAGAATACAAACGAAAATTCGTCTTATGCCGTCATGTACACGTACGGATCCGGTGGCCCGTTAAAATGTTCGAAGGGTCAGACGTACAATATAATATATTATAATGATTATCGTTTCTGCGATTATATATCGTACAAATTAAACGGTTATTTTTTTATTATAATTTTTTTTTTTTTTTTATATATTATTATTATTATTATATATTCAAGCAAATAAATACATGTACGTATTATTGTGTTTATGCGTGTGGTATTATTTTAATTTCGGTAAAAGACTACGTTCAAACCGTGTGTACGACGCAAGACAAATGCGTGCCGTGTGGTCTCGTGGTGGACTGACGCGTCGGCAACAACGGCGGTACCAGTGACCGACAGCGGCACGACGACGACGACGACGACGACGACGACGATGGCTACGGCGGCGACACCGGTGCGACGGGCGCGCGTGCGTTTTATACGTGTCCGCGTGTGCGTGCGCGTTACGCGGGCACAAGCGTTTCCGCCATATACGTGTGCGTGTGTGCGTGCGCGTTTGTGTGCGTGCGTGTCGGTCCGCCGCGCGAAATCGGTGCTCGGCGTGACGCTCGACGCGATTCCGGCGGGCGCTATAGTGGCCGGCGCCAGGAACGGCGGTTTTCGGGGGGGGGGGCGCGCGACGGTAGCGCGACCACGCGGACGGCCGCGGCGGCGGCGGCGGCGGCGTTACGCTTACGCCGCCCGACTCTCTGGTTCGCGGTCCCTATCGATTCGCGCGCGCCGCGTCATAGGTATACGCGCGCGAAGCGGCCACGGCGCCTCCTGATCGGCCGCCGGCCATCGTCGTCGTCGCCACCACCGCAGCAGCGGCCGGCGACGGCGGTACCGCGCTCGCGGCCAGACACGCGACGCGCACAGGCGCGCTGTATAGTACAGGTATATACCCCTACGTTACCTATATAATACCGCGCTTGTCCGGTAGGTACCGAAACCGCGGAATATTATCGTCTTACCTGCCACGCCGCCGGCCGTTTTGTCCGCCCTCCCGACCGCGCGGGGTGTGTTCATGCTGATACCGTATATTTTATTATAGGTACATGCCGCCCCTGTACACTATCATAGGATGATCATATTTAAAAAATTATACCTCCATACCGCCTACCTAAATAATAATAATAAACGGGCGTTTGCATCTACATGTTTTACACAAAAATCGAAAAATGGTTTTTAAAAACGGCAAATAAACAACAAGACTAAAGTTATTTTCGCACGAATTATAAAAATGTGACGAATTCATTTTGATTTCATTCGGCGTCTATCTACAATTTTAATTTTTATAAAAATCTAGTAAAAAAAAAAACCATTCGATATTTTGCTATTTCACATTATTAAATGGGACCTATTTATATGAGAAAAAATAACCGGACGATAAGCGTCCCGTGCGAAGTTTATCGGGATAACGGGACGCAATGGCGAAAAACGGGACAAACCCGTTTTAAACAGAACGTGTGGTAACGTGTACACGACGATGCACTTGATAACCGTATACCACGCATATACCGACCAAACGCAATATATACCATTCTTGTTTCACATAAAATTAGAAATACGGTTTAGCACTAAACGTGACGACGGAAAATGTGTCATTGAAAACGATGGATATGGATCGTAATATATAAATAACCGCATATATGGGATCGATATTCACGTTAACCCTTACTACACGCTCTGGTCTTTTCTTCAATAATTACACGCGCAGGGTATTTTATACACCGATTTCGATTATGATTTTTATTAGAAATTTACTTACAACAATACATTATTATATAATAATAAAAAAATGTTTTAATTACTAATTATAAATAAGGATAAAAGTAAATATATCTTACGGTTTTATAATTATTAATTTTTTTTTTTTTTTTGTCTTAATTAATAATTACTTTTTATCTTATGATAATATAATATATAGTAGGTATTAATTTATATAATATTATGCAAATATAAAAATATAATAATAATACTAATAATAATCGGCATTATCCAAAAAAATAAGACCTAAAAATTACAAAAATAATGTAAAATGTAACATGTTTATCTGTTACAAACATCAAATGACGACTGAAATGAGTTCTAACGATTATATGTATAGTAAGGAAAGGTTAGGCATGAAGAATAACTAAAAACAATAAAATTAATAAACCAAAATGAATGAAGATAATGGTAATAGTTTGGTGTACAAAGTACACTAGCGCGTGTAGTAGTTAAGGGTTAATGCCGCGTCTAAACCAAAGTAACGTTGTGGACAACACGTATTTTCCGCATGTTGTTGTGGGCAACGAAATTTCTAAAAAAAAAATGTGCCAAAAAGTGTTCGATTTATTTGTTTACCACAAAGTGGACAACGAAATTTTGTTTTCACATCCGAAACGATAAAGAGCGACAATGTTCCTAGACATAAGTGATAAGAAAAATCACCTTGTTCGTCAGCTGGTGTATAGTATACTGCAAGTAGTAGATAATTATATTGAATTCGAAATTAATGATAAATTGTTTCATTCCATAAAACAATCGATTTGCTGAGCGGAGTTCGGTGTAAATAATATCTATACAGTTAAAAAATGTTTTGAAAACTTTGTAACCATCAATAATATAGTGTAAAATTACATATTCTATGTAAATTTTAAGATCTGAGAATCGTTATTTTCGAAATGACTATGAAATAACGGACGGAATCGTGTGTAATTTTTCGTAATTTACGTAATTTTTCGGTAGTTTTTTCTTATGCGTTTATCGAAAACGTCTAAAAATTTCCTTTTAAAAGTACCATTCTCATTAAATTTGATACCGAAATATTAAATCCAGTATAGGTACTGACTGAAAAATTGTTTCTAAGAAAAGTAAAAATTAAATAAAAATCATTGTAAACAACCACTATTTAGTTCCTTCACTCCGATCAGAATATAAAATAGTTTTTTAAGCTATTCGAGTTCGCGATTTTATTATAATTATACATCTACATTAATTGTAGCAGTGTAGACTATTATTACCTGTTATCGTGGTGAATAGTGATAACATCTATCACTCACGCATAGACATGTATTTAGTGTATAAGAGAAAAAATAACGGTTAGTACTTACGGTATTAATTTAAAATATTTCTCGTGTATACGTCAAACTATAAATTGTATAATAAAACGCTTTTTCATTAGCCATACTTACAATCATTATGGTGCATGATGTTGAAATAACTATGTTCTTTTGGTTCAACATTTTGCTAAATACTAAAATTATAGATACTAAAATGTGGACAATAATGTTTCTTTGATTTTAACGCGCCCGTTTTTTGACAAAGTTATAATGCCGATTTACACATTTACAAAACTAAACCCCTCCAAAAACAACTAAACTACTCTACAGATATACATACGAGTAGTGTCAACTTCTCTAAAATATATTTTTAACTCTTCCACATGCATTCGATGTACAGACTATCAAAATGTGCCACTCTACAAAATATTGTAATATGGTTTGAAAAACTGCTACAGTAGGTCCTTTTTTAGTTATGAATGTTCTTATAATTAGATTTATGTAAACTATACTAAAGCACAAATTAATATGCATTTACATATTTTAAAGCACTATTAAACGAAAAAAAAATATTTTTTTTGTATTTTGTTATATTTTTACAGAGAATAAAAAATAGAAATATTGATAGTTTCAAAATGTATTTCCAACCACTTTTCCGCATAAAATATTGAAATTCCGGTATATATTATATTTCGTTACATGTCTCTAGTGCACAGAAATTCGATCGACCGTACTAGACTATGAGTACATAAGATATTTTACACGGAATTCCAAAAAATTTTAAGTAATAATAAGAATAATAATAGTCGATAAGATAAGTGGATATGTATACCTATAAGCCGAAAAGTATTTTATTAATTTTGTCAAGTAAGAAATTGAGTTTACTAGCCAATAACATTATTGTTATAGATTACTGAGTTATAGGTTGCCTTCTCTGTTTTCAGGTAGAAAATTAATTTTTGGAGAAATGGTTAAGCAGCAGTTAGAACCCATATTGATCGTAATATATAAATGAAATGAACTACGACAAAAAAACATATTTATAATAATAATTTCGACTCATAACCGAAACCAGTAAAATAATCATTTTTTAAATCGACAAATATATAAATTAATCATGGGTGTATTACAGCCAGTTGGATTAAATGAAATAGTAGGTATGTATATTTAGTTAATGGCATTTTTTGTTTACACTATTTGGTCTAATACAATTGATTTAGGGTAAGTAGGTCGTATACCATAATATTTATATCAACTAAATACATTAGTTATTTATTATTTAATTTAAAGTTTAAAATATTACATGTTACTGTAAATTGAACATATTAAAATCAAAAAGTATTTTGCGGACATTAATTTTTATTTCATCGCTCACATTGAAATATGACTCTATTTGCTATCACAATATAAAACACATAATAATTCGTGTAAATATTATTCCATTTCAATTTCAATACAATATAATTAATTTGAAACCCATCCAGATACGGGAAGTAGAAGTTAGTCATCATCCCTTCAATTCATGGACAGTATATATATATATACATATGGTATTATTTTTTTGTATTTCATTCGTATTCAAATCGTGGCATTCAATAAACGATTCTCATCAGAATTCAGTACCAATAATAATTTTTTTTTACGATTTATAAACATTTTCCATTATTTTCAGAAGTTTTTCTTAATATGTATTAATATATTTTATTTACATTTTATTAATATATAATATATATATTATTATTATTATTATTATTATATATACTCATTATATATGAGTATTTAAGACTATATTTATAATTATTATATTATAAATCCGAATTCGCAATAAGATACACTTTTATTTTGCATATACGTTTTTCAACAACTATGTTGTCATCTTCAGCGCTTACTACAAACTAACCGTCTAATTAGTCGATGGTTAGTTTTTAGTAGGTTTTGGTGTTTTGTCTAGTTGTCGACGGTTAGTCTTTGATACGCGCTGAAGATGACCCTATAGCATTGTTGAAATACGTATACGCAAATTAAAAGTGTACAATATTATGACTTCGGGTTTTTAATATGACAACTAATATAATTACTGTGTTATTAAAAGCTGTACTTATTTATTTTTAAATTCATACAATTTAGTTATTGATTTACATTTTTCTCAATTATTACTTAAAGTCACTATATTTGTGCTCACAAAGATTAATATGACACATGACTTTTAAAACCGAAAACCCTTAATATTACCCATATAAAATTACCATTATTCAAAACACATATATTAAGTAGATGCCATAATACCTTTATTTTTCGTATACTAGTCACTAACCAACATACAAGAACCCGTATTAATAACATTGGTACTAACATTAATAAATTCCTTACATTTGATACTGCACATTACTAGATGCGATGATAAAAAGGGTTAACAAATGTATGGATGATAGTAAGCTCTGGTCATTTATTATTGACCTCGATACAATTTTTATTATATTAAATGTATTTAATTAAATATTCAATATTTATATTTAATTAAAATAAAAATTAAATATGGCTGAAACAAAAATCAAGAATAATTACAATTTCAGTAGTTATTTTTTACCCAATATTACGTTTTATATTATATGTATTATAAAATGTGGATATTGAATATATATAGATACCGAAAATCTAATATAGTATCCTTATAGATAAAAACATTACATTTGGAATTTTGGCACTATAGGTTCTTTAAACTACAAACGAAAAATTGAAGTGTTCCGGCACTGAAACATCATTATGGATATATGGATATATTTTAATTTTGCCTCCCCAAATCTAACACCTTTATTTCACAAATATTGTAAATTTGGAAAGACAAAATTCAGTTTGAAACACAACAGTCTCAAAACAAAAAATATAATATATAAAAGAATTTTTTTAAGGGGGAAAAACACCAGAAATATATTTACACACGATTATACGTGTTATAACATGCATAATGAATCAAATTTCGCAACGATTTATTGATTTATGCAATAACGGCAAAAGATTCAATTTTAACATTTTTTGAAAAACATTGTCATGCTTGAGAGGTAACATAGCTAGTTTAAAAGTTAACCTTTGTTGGATTTTTTAACTCTACTAGTTAATATTTTTTTCCATCAACTTATTAATACATAACCAGTTTAAATTTTCATTGTATAAACCTAAATTTTCACAAGCATCCAGTTAAGTTAACAAATTAGGGGGGAAGCGCGAACAATTTTCACGAGTTTTTTAAAGATATTTTTAATTGAAATTCGAATATAATAATTAATAAGTGGATACATAATTTTTTAAATTAATTTAATTTATAATGTTAACCAATTTATTATAATTTATGTTGAATACTCTTATAGATTCAATTTCTAATTTCTCAAATGGAAAATTAAAATAATTTACTTTTTTTTGAACTGAGTAAGTTAATATTTAATGATTTTTTAAATAAGGCTTCTGAGATAATTTAACTTGAATTATTATTATTATTATAAGTATATTAATTTACTGCTATTATAATATATTACTACTACTACTACTATTACTTATTAATTATTATTATTACTTATGTAGACTTTTTTCTATAACTAACCCATTTTTATTTTTATATTTGTAATAAAAATTGGCAATTTATTGGGGTATTTAAATTCCCAAATTATAGTTTCATATAAAGGTACTCTATAAATATATAAATTATAATAGTTTTAATTTTTTAATTTAATTCTTTCAAATTAAAAATATTCATGTATATATAATACTGAATTTTTAATAACATACTTTGCACATTTTTTATATATTAACAATTCAGCATAATATCACTTTATAAACATAACTATTATAAAAAAAAAACAATGTTAACATTGGACAAGTTTATTTATATATATTTATTTATATATACCTAGGACAAAAAAATTAAATTAAATACTCGACAAAGGTAAAAATACATATTTTAAATACTGTTTTCCTGAATTATTTTTAAGATATCTATATTCGAAATACATAGGTCCTATATTTATAAATGCTTTTATCTGAATAGGCACTATAATTTGAAAGATGTTATTTGTTCTAATGATGAACTGAATATTTAAAATAAGGTTATAAATATCAATAAATACTGAAAAATATAAATCGTAATCCGACAAACTCCGATTTTAAAACTACTAAAAATTAAGGTGTATCTATAATAGATTATATGACATGAAAACAAATGTATTATAAATTAAAAATATCATAACAGAGTTATATTAATGTATTAGTTATTACATTATTAAACATTTATAAAAATATAAGTATTCTTATATTCTTCATCAATTATATATATGTAATGTATAAATGTATATCATATTGTATGCTTAAATGTTATATATTTATATACTTGTTAGACTATCGGCTATTGTAAAAATATTTAAACCCCGCCAATCCTGTAAACGAAATTATACAAATTTACATTTTAAATTACATAAATAAATTACGATTGAATCTGAAACATATTATTTATGGCAACACTATTGGGTTAATAAAATTATACAAAACTAAATTTAAAAAACAGTTCTACCCTCCAAAAACTTCTGTTACATGAAAAAAAAAATGAAATCATTAAATCATTATAGAACTGGTTGATAATTGGCCATGTCCTCATTACCCATAGTCACCTCTTCGATATAAAATAACCACCCACACGCAGATCACAAATTACCGTGAAACAAATTATAATATTAAAAATCAAATATCTAATATACAAAGAATAACGCCAAAACAATAGGTTACTTACAAAATTATGCCAAAAATACCAGTATATCATAGAATCAAAATAGTCCAAACATTGAAATTCCTTAAAAAAATTTTTAATGAAATATATCTCCAAAAAATAATAACAATAAATTATAAAAGTATTGAATTAAGAATAAATATTTACCTAATCGCCTTAATAATTATGAAATTATATATCATATTATTATGCTTATAAAATATTTAAGTAAGAAAGTATAAAAGTATTATGTAATTAATGATTATCAATTTACAAAATCATGAACAGTAAAATAATAGTAAATACTTTTAATTACATTTTGTATAGTAAATAATTCATTAATTTTAATATGAATTTTTAAGTGGATAAACTTATAATATGTTATACTAAGTACCTGTCCGTATATTTATTTTAAAATAGTATTATTATTAAAGTGTAATATAAAAATACATGGTTTTAAAATTAAAACATAAACAGTTTATAGAATGAGAAAATATAAGATTCCAAAAAAATCAACTAATTTAATGTTGAAAAACCTAAAAAAATGCTATTCTATGTAAAAATAACAAAAAAAAAACTATATATCTGACCAACTATATACTATATATAATTATTACAAATCAGATAGAAATAAGTACCACCGCAGTAAAAAGGCCATTATTGTAAAACAAATAAATTAATTTAACTTCGTATGGAATTTATTACATATATTAAATTCTATATATTACCAATGTAGGTAATATATTACATTATTTAAGTTACCGTCTTGAGTAATTTACACATACATATCCATTTTTAAATGACAATCGCAAATTGTTAGACGAATTTTTTATACAACAGGAGTAAGATACTTTGTTTTTATTATTGAAATGAATTAAATTGAACTTCCAATTGGTAAACAGAAATAAATAGGGCGTGAACGAACAAATCAACCCTAAATGTCATTTATCTTGGGCGTATTATTATTTTTATAATTTAAGTTCATTGAACAATGAACTGTATAATATTATTATATATATTATATTAGTAAAATATAGATTTTAATGTTAAAAAAAACCGTATTCAGTCTTGTGGATCACTGATTTGTTCAGACTTGGACATTTGTATCATTGTAAACTAGAGTTTAATCGTTGTTTAAAATGAAAAATAATTAAATTTGGCACACGATTTCGATCGAAGCTCTATTAAGTATAATATATCTGAATTTATATGTATCTACCTCACTTTTGTGAGCTCTGTATTGTTAAATTACTTTAAAAAAGTTCGTTTTTCCATATTTCTAATGTACAATAGTGTTTGGTTAACCTCATTATGCAATTTGTTATCTAATAATACCCAAAACTACAAAGTATATCATAAAATATTATTATTATATAAATATATAACACATTAACAACTTTTTATATCATTTTATAATCAGTGCGGTTTTGGAGGGGTTATATACAGATATTTAGGTACAATATTACATATATGTATAGATAAACACGAGTACCTATACCTGCAGTGTATACCAATACGTACCTATGCTAAAAGTAAAATAAATAATTAAAAAATTTAATGATTAAAAAATTATGTAAAATGAAAAAAATTAATGTAAAAATGAATGAAAAAATTATCTTTGAAGAAATGTTCATGTTTATCAAGGATACATGATATTTTATAGAATTATAATAATTATTATTATATGAAGTAGCTGGTAGGTACATATAAGTGTTTAAATTATGATGGTAAGTGTCTACCTATTATATGTACATCAATTATTATTTTTATTTATAATTTGCTTTGTTATTATAGTTATTTGTATACTCATATATAAGAAGTACTATAATAAATAAAAATGGGTACCTACTAATACATGTAAAATATGCAAAACAATTAAATGTTGGTTTTATAATAATGAAAAAGTCCAATTTATAATATAAAATAACCGCGGAGTAGATACTTACTACGTGTGAAATAAATACGAATATAATAATATAATAATGTTTTACTGAAAAATACTTTCATAGCTGGTCGTCTATGTCATTAATACTTTGACTCCTGAAATGAATTTTTCTTGTGGTTCGCGTGGTACCTTTTCTCCCCTTAAAGGTCGTCTCTGTATGTCTTTAAATAAATATTCTCTAAAAATATCAAATTTTTATAACCAATAGTTTGTGTTGAGAGTTGAATAAAAATTGAAACCAACATCCCCCTCCCAACGTTTGACCTTAAAAAGTAAAATTTAAAAAATCCTTCCTTGATATACGTCAATGTCATTAAAAAAATATTCTCTTGATATTTCAGTGAAAACTATAGTTGAAAATTTTTATATATGTTTATGTATAGATTATATACCTAGCTAAAATATCTTAGTGGTTAATTACTTGAAATTCCTTAGGATGTGTATGAATAATTAAGTACAAAAATGTTTTCACAAGTGGTGTTGAGCCCAAAAAAGTACTTTTATTTTATCTAGATTAAGATACAGATAGTTAAAATAAAGTGTATCTAGATAAAGATAATAGATAATATATCTAAAATGTATCATCTAGAAAAAAAAGATATATTTATATAAAATAATAATTGATTATTAGTTTAAATATCTAATACATTACACATACGTCACATAGATTACATTTTATTTTTGGACTTAAATGAAAAATGTATTGAAACAATATATAATTAAAAAACAATTACTATTTAATTTTTTATAATATTATTTCTTTTATTTATGCATTTCTAAATATAAAGTAAAATATAATTATTATCTTGCCAATATTAAAATGGAATGCTTTATAATAATAAAATAATTTTTTCAGTTATACGTATATATACATACAAAACTGAATATTATAATAATAATAGATAATATACATTTTTTTTTGAAAGGTATACTTCGCTCGTCGGGTGTCAGAAGGGATGGAAACACTTCGCTTATTGGATATGTTACTCTTAGTGGATGTAAAGCATTTTAAAGCAATGATAAGTTATTACCTTCGGAAAAACCGGTTCTGAGCGAAGCTTACATTATTATTATATAATTAATTTTTATTACAGTTATTCGTGATTTAAAAAAATTAAGATATATAAAACTGATCTAGATAAAACAGTTAGATAACTATTCAGATAAGTTAAAAGATAAAAACATTTTACCGCTTGGCAGCAAATTGTATTTTGACCCTATCGGACGCTTCCTACCATCTCATACAGATTATGTAGATATATACTAATATTTATGTATGTGTATGTAAATAATAATAAATCTAATAATATTAATCTATGTAAATGCGTATGTTATATCAGTAATAAATAACGACTAGTTAATACATTAAATCCACGAGTTTTATTTAAAGAAGTGGCGCGTGTCAACGCCCCGCTTCACGTGTCTGAAATATATAATACTATATCTGGGGAACTTCTCCAAAATAGCACCTTATTGTCTATTTTTCAGAAATTATAATTTTTAATATTTAACTCGCAATATGTTTTTATAATTGTTGAGCTGATATAATTATTAATTAAAAGCTATAAAAAAAAAATCACTTTATTTATGATATTTATTATAAATATTAGTAATTATACTTCGTTATTCGGTGCAAAACGCTCACCTCAAAAAAAGAGTCACGTCATTTGACATATTTTAGAAATGTATTTCTATTCTAAAAAGGTTCTGACACCATCCATTTTTAAAATGGTTATCTGTATAAATATAAAAATGTAACAATCAAAAAATGTTCGAATACATTTTAATGTAGACTAAAATAGTTCCGTATTCATACCAAATTTATTATGTAATCATAACATTTATTGTAAGCCATGTTCACGAAAAACAAACAATGATACATTTTAAAATAGAGGTAATATAATCATTATAAAATATAAACAGGATAATATTTTGGAGATGATTTAGTCGGTGTTTTACTGTATTTTAATTGTTCAATACTGTGATATGCACAAAAACCTTGGTTTTAACTTTCATGAATTACATTAATTTTATTAGTAATTAATATTTTACAAAACGCCGATGAGATCATCTCTAAAATGTTATTCTTTGTATATTTCATAATAGATGTTTTAACTCTAAAATCACTTAAAAAGTCATTTCGTTTCTTTATTACTCTGAAAATACTTAGTGTGATGTCCTATTAATTTAGATTCCTTTTTAATCCTTACACTAAAAAAAACATGTAATCTCTTAATTAGATGAGAATTGTGGAACATCTTATTAATGGCATTATTTTTAAACCTTTCAGGAATATCAGGTTATCAAGATATAATTTTACATTCGTCAATTCGTCAAGTTTCTGAGTAAACTCTAAGAATTACAAACTATTTTCATTCAAATGGAACATTAAAAATATATTATAAGTCCCATATATTATTAACTTTACTCATTTACTAATGAAAAATATAATAGGCACCTATATTGACGCTACCATGTGTATTTGTCGTCAGTGAATTTTTATATAAGCAAATACTTTTCAAAATAGCCAAATTACGTTTAACCACACTAATATTTATTGACATTTAGTTATTTATCCTTAAATTTGAAAAACTTGTTAAAGATATACGAACTATTTTTAATATTCAAAAGTATGTTTCTATTAATTATACTCATATATTTAAGTTACACATTTTTATTTTAAATTCATGATTATTTAATTAATTAAGTTTTATGTTATTTATAAGCACAAAATTAGTAAGTTGACCATTTTCGAAACATAAAATATTGCGTTAAATGTTAAATGACTGCAAATAATGATTATTATAATTATAGTATTAAAGCTATGAACAATAATATTTTTGGAGGTAAACTATGAGATTATCAAGTTTTTAAGGTTACGTACGTAATCACTTTTGTGTAAGCGACAACCTCTTCGCTTACAACATATGATTATATTGTTGACGGCATTTATACAATTATTATAGAGTTTAAGTATTAAATACCTGTTAATTAGTGCTGCTTAGAAATAATAATTTAAAATTTGATAAAAAATTAAAATTATCAATGGACAACTGACAAGGACTCATCTCATTTACAACATAATGCACATAGATTCGTGTATAACAAAATTTTGGCTTATGGCACCGATATGTCCTATAAAAAATAAGTGAATATAATAATAGTTATTATATAATAACTATTTTTGTTATCATTAATTATATATACGACTATTGTATAATATGTTAATAGGTATATTTTGATAACTCATTTAAAATCATAAAAAAATAATAGTTTGGAATTTTTTTGTGTACCTATTGGATTTTTCCATAATATTATATTAATTAGGTATCTATTAAGAGGACACCATACTGAAAATTTTTCAATGAAAAACTTGCTTTATCATTTTTAATTTTTATTTATTTACAAACATGTTAGAAATACTAAATAAAAATCTAAAATAACATTATTATCTAGCGACTGATGGAGTCGTTTTTTGAGATATGCATTTTCACATGTTTGTGTGCTGTTAAAATATCGTTTTTTTTTAAAATTATTTTAACAGTTTATAAAACGTGTAAAAATTAATATAACAAAAATCAGCTTCATCAGTCGCTAGATAATTTTATTTTCTATAATTTATTTTTATTTCTACAATATTTTCCAGTTAATAAAAATGAAAAATTCGTAAACATGTTCTTTCACAAATATCATGATTATACGAAAATTAAAAATAGCACAAACACAAGTCTACTTTTAAATTACTTTTAAAATATATTTAAATGTTTTTAATTTGTTTAATTATATAATAAAAATTGCTTTATAAAACCCCTTTAAAATCGGGTATGTGGGGCCTCTTAAATAATAATAATTCTCTAAGTATTGCATAGTTTATGTTGTATAATACGATTATAATTTATGTATATTAATAAATTATTATATTAATTTTGGATTAATTCATTTCATTAATAGTTAATTAAGATAATGAACACATTCGTACTTGCGACATGATTAAATCGTTCATCTAAGAAATTACTATTTCTATATAAGTTATAACATTTTTATTTAATTAACATTTTCAATTTGCATTATATTTCTTTATTTTAATTACATACTCTAAATTTAAATTAATATATTTTAATTAATTTCATTATATTTAAATAATAAAAAAATGTTTTCCTTTCCCGGATATTGGAACAAAGCGCAGAAAACAAAGGCAACTGAGCTTCCCTTAGAATCTAAGGCTTAAATGATTAATTTTTAATTATTGCAATTTGCAGTTGCAAGTCATCCATAACTTATAATGCCTTTGCATAAAAAATGTTTTAATATATATTTACATTTTAAGGAAATAGTATTCATGTAATATGTTATGACTATAGGTAATACATCAATACATGTTATGTATATACATCGTATACGTATTCATAAATAATAATTATTATAATAATAATAAATAATTCATCTAAATATTTCATAACATTGTGCTTATATCTTATATTTCAAATATTTATATTTTTTTATATTTAATGAACAAATAATTAATCGCTAAGTATATATATATATATATTATATATATAAATATAATAGTAATAGCTATTATAATAGAAATAATAATTTTAACATTGTGAATAAGGAAGAAAAAATTATTTTATTATAAAATTAAAAATGAAAAATGTTCGATATTTAAGATATAAGTAGATGATTAATATAATTTTTAAAATACAAATAAATTAACAAACCCATTTTTAGTTAAATTGATTATCCACATTAGTGCCAGTCAATTTTAGCTGATAATGAAATAATTTGTATTTATATTTTAATTTTTTATTAGATAAAAAAAACTGAGAAGAATATCCGTTCTTGAAAATCATACAATTAGACAAAATAAAACTTTATGAAGAAAAAATAAGTCTAATTTCTAGCAAATCAAGATTTAAGGATAGATGAAGATACGTTATTATTATTGTTACTTCTATGGCTCAATATAGACTATAACTTAAAATAACATAAAAAGCATTTTCAAACATCCGTAAAATATATGTTGGTATTACATGTTATATAATTGAATAATATGTTTTATATTCGATTCGTAACAAATTATAATAAATATTGTATACACTTAATTGAGTTTAGTAAATATTATTATGACAATAAATTTGACCAATAGTAAAATAATTGATTTCTGAATTACAATAAAAATATAATAAAATTAAAATAAATATATCTATCCATATAGTTACTGAAATTCATTCACACTATTTATATATTCGCCAAAAAATAAAATAAAGTTCTCTGTTCTAACTATATGCATTAACTACCTAGTTTTTGGTTTTCTTCTTTTTTTGAACAATTGAAATGGATATTTGCCAAGTACACAACAGAATCTGTCTTATTTAAAACGGAAATATTTTAAACTCAAATATCTATTTATGAACCACCTACGTTATATTTAATTAGGAAATACAGATTTTGAGTAGCCGCCAAAAATTCAATTTTAACGGTAATTAATTCTTTTTAAGATCACTAAAACAGAAAAAAAAACAATGTTATACGAGTTAACGTGTCAGTCCATTCAACTACACATACCTACAGCATATTTAGAATTTCAGTTAGATGAAATTTTTTTTTTCAGTGTATGGGTATGTATAGTTTTATATAGGTACCAATAATATACCAATATTACATTTCAATATATTCATTGTTAAAGGTACGTAGTACCTGCGACTCATCAGTTGCCTTTGTCTGACACACACGTAAAATAGTAAAATTGGGGTTGGTATTTCCAATTACAACGTGTACAATATTGGTTCATCTTACTATTTTAAGATTTTATGACCTATAATTAATAAAGAGAACATATATTCTATATAACATGTAGAAATTATTTATTCGATAAATATATAGGTACCTAACATTAAGTTTGTACAAGTGTATGAATATTTCGCTTAAAATTTAATTTATTGGAAATATAATTCCTATATGTCATATATAATTATATTCTCTTTATTAATTATTATAATATCTCATCATAATCTAAAATAAACCAATTGTTCACGAAAATGGAAATACAAAATCCGATTTTACTAAGTTGCGCGCGTGTAAGAATATATGAACCTTTCTCCCCCCCCCCCCGAAAAAAAAGTATAAAAATACGTTTTCACGGATTATATCTATATTAAATCTAGTATTTTAAAATCTAAACGATTATATCTTTAATTACATTTGTCTTCAGTTCTTACTTTTATAAATTTAAATTAATTTAATTAATTTAAAAAAAAATTTTAAAAAAATAAATAAAAAAGCGTGTTCTTTACCAATGACAATTAAGAAACGGTTTTATCAAATAATATAATTATATTTAGTATTTGTGCTTTTAATATTTTTATTCTTATAATACCGTAAACATATATTGAAAAAATATTGTATATTAGGTATACGAGTATATTGAGAATTTATAGTATGTTAGATATATATTTCATATAGCATTACAAATTATAACTTTTAATAATATTGTATTTTTATTACGTACGAGTTACAGTAGGTATAATGTAATATAATCACAAAATAGTATAGGATATATATAGTTACATAATATTTTCGGATTTATGAGGAAATCCATTATTTTAACCTGTATTTTTCGATAGCTTTTTCTGATGTATTTTTTAAAAAATCGACAAATTACCTCTTTAAAGTATCTTCTGATAAAAATTTGTGTCAAAAAATGGGTAGGTATGCACGAAAAAATGAGATAATGACGTCAAATCTACTGGTCGATAAATTTCTCACAGAAAAATATAAAACAAATAAACTTCACCGTAAAACGAAATAATATTTTCACTCAAAAATCTAAAATTTAGTCATTATATTCATTTTTAAGAAATTATCGTTGCTTTTTTTAGTCATCAGTTTACAGTCATTATTTTTGTAGGTACTGAAATTATTAAATTCAATTTTTTTTGATTCTCTGGTAAACTACCGCCCCCCCCCCCCCACTCAACGTAATTACACCACCGTCTATTAGAAATTAGTAATTATTTCATAATAATACTAGCTGACCCGACCGACGTTATCCTGTCCGAGCTATGAACATTCAACTCGAACTGGAATAAATAATATCGAATTTTGGCAATTCAGAGCTACCAACGTACTTTACACCATGTCAGTTGAAACCTGCCAACGTGTTCTGCACCAGCAAAACACGAAACAAAAAAGGTGGTAAAAATGTATTGTTTCCTATTACACATACCTTGAAAGTAGGCATAAAATTATCTCGACTAACTTTCGTTGCACCAAATGACGTCATTTGAAAGCAATTATTGTATTGCTGGATATGAGTCAAAAAATTTATAGAATCTGGCCAATTTCCGGAAACCAATGAATGTAGTCACTCTGGTGGAGCCAATTTCACTTGGCCACTGGTGCAACACAATCCAGGGACTTCATTTTTGAATTTAAAATATGCCTTGCAATGTGATTCATTGGTCCAATAGCAACGATTTGCTGTAAACTGTAATTCCATCGATTCCGTTCAACTTCATTTCCCGTTTCGCATTGCTCGTCAGTTTGACTTGATCGTACATATCTTTGACTTACAGCATTGTGAATTCTGCGACCCAAGTTGTTACGTCTAATTGGTGGGATTTTCAAAAAACCAAATTTTGAAATACCTATCTATACTACCAATTTGATTCCACTGACAAAATGTCTTGTGCCGGAACTCCAGGCAGTAATATTACACAGATCGATTATTACATACACTTATCGCATAAAAGGCAAATCACACCCGTGGTGATTTCAGTCAAACTTTACTTATAGCACAAAATAAATTATATAATGACAACAATTTAATCACAAATAAATAATATATCATAATATCTCCTCTAAGCACTAAGAATTTAAATAAATGAATAAATGAATATTTTGATCGATTAATGCCGACTAATCGATACAATGTTCTGTATTACGTACAGCGGAAAGATCTAAATATAAATTGAGAACATAAAAATTATGATTTAATTATGATCGTCGTGAACTATACATTTTTTACTATTTATCCACAGATTACATAATAGTACATAGATTACATATTATATATTGTATAGTGTCTTTGATGTTTCCGCCACAGGGTATCGTGTGAACAGTCAAACGTGCAAAATTTAAATATAGCCGTTAAGTTTTCTGAAATTTTCCAATTGTCTGCACAATTTTCTTAATTTTTCTTTGCGTATGAATCTTCTACAAAGTATTAGAAAACTTAAAAAAAAAAAAAGATGAATGAAATAAGTAAAGCCGTTCTCAAGATATGGGGTGACTAAGGGAAATAGAGATTCATTTTTATATATAAAGATTAGAATATATAATACTTACATGTTTAATAAAACCTAAGTTATATACAAATATAACCAAGACAATATTTAGGTATAACTTCAATAATAAAATGGTTTTTAATTATTTTATTCAATTTTAATTTTACCCAATTACCTATTTGATTTTATATATGCATGTAATATAGGCATTGATGAACAATATAAAATAAATACCAAACTCAAATTACTTAAAATAAAAATTATAGAATATAAATTAGTTTACATGCATTAAAGCTTTCAATTAGATAATAACATATATTTAAAATTAAAAAAAATTTCAATAAAACAATATTTGTTATATTTAATTTTTATAATGTAATACTCTCATAAAAATAATAAAAAATATATATTATAAAAATAACAATATATATAGGTACACATATGTGAAATTAATATAAAAAATAATACATATGTGCTGAGAGTATTCAACAAAATGTTTAAAAGTAACAACTATAGTTTCAAACGTAAGTCATCATCAAATTACAAATGAATATTAAAAAAAAAAAAAACAAAAAGGAGTAAAAAAAAAATATTTTTATATATTCTATACTCGTATATTATATAAAAATGTACTTATATTATTTTTTTAATACTCAGCACATATTCTTTTTTAAACTATATATTATTTTTTTAATGAATAGTTAATAGTTAACAAATAATTATTTGAACTCGTTAGATTTAAAGTTAAAATTGAAAAAATTTTCAATAAAAAATAATTTATGATTTGAATATATAAGTTATTTTAAAAAAAGTAAAAATTAGCTCATATTTTAATTTATCAATGCATTAATCATAAATTATTATATTTGAATTTTGATTTTGTGTAACAAACTCCAGAAATTTGTTTGCCCTTCAATGTATTAACTGAACTAAATGACAATGAAATATAACTGACAAAAGTTGAGCCGGTGCATACTACTACCTATAGTGAATTACTTTTTAACTAATTATAACTACTTTGCCCATATATACGATAAAATTTTAAATAAAATATTTATTATCTCAAATGAATATTTCGAAAATATTAATGAATCATCCTGCATGTATATAATGTTTATATTATACGAGTATTATCCAGTTTAACCACAATAATGTCTGTTATGTAAATCACTAGAGCATTCTCTTTGTAGTGAAATCTTCAACTGGTTAACTATACTTATTTAAAAATACGATAAATCCAAAAAGAAAGTAATTTTTACATTATATACCTGTAGATAATAGAGTTACAATATTACCTAATGCATTTGTTTATGGCTTATTTAAAGCCTCACAAACAAAATGCTAAATTTAAATTATTATTTCGAACATAAATTCAGTAATAAGTACCTATTTGTTTTGAATGACTACACCTGCATAAGTTATTTTTATAGTTATTATATAACATATAGTAGGGATCGCGGGAACACGAAGTTTTAGCTGTTGTAGACAAAACCTTAGAAGATGATTACTTAATGTTCATTGTTTAATAATACTAGATGTATTCGAAATAATTGTAAACACTGATATTATCAATGAAATAGAATGTTTATGCTGTGTGCCTCGTGATAATTTACTAATTTAGATTGGTAGGACAATGGGAACTCCATTACCCCACTGTTTTAAATTACCTACCTAGTAAGTTCTCGCAGGACAATACGTCACCGAAGAATAAATAATACGAATAGCATATTAAATACTGCGTTTTATAGACGTTAATCGACTCTGTTTCCGTATACATTTTTGTATAATCAATAAATGACAAGAATTTAAAAAAAAACACAAAATTTGGATCACACAACTATTCAAAATATTAGATATTTGCGTACCTACTGAAAATATATACCTGTTATAATCAAAACAAATGATTAAGTGTAAAATTAATATAGATGCAATCAAATTAATAGGTATGTTATAAAAGGTATATTAAATATCTTTATAGGTATACTATGTAAATATTTTATCTTTAATACTTTTATGTTTTGGTTACATTTCAAAATCTTTTGGTATCATTTTAACAGATCATATTAGATCTATTAACTATATGGACGTATTAAAAAACTAATTATACGTTACCTAGTACGGACGATTTTCTTCCAGAATATTAAGTTACTTAATCACATATATTATCTGAATGTTTCAATATTGCACAATATTATTTTATATAATATATATATAATAATATTTTATATTACAATTTATCGTACAAATTCCGGGATTAGTCATACAAATTCATACAAATTGCGTACTAAATAATGAAATAATGAAGGGAAAAAAATGCCCAACATTTAATAGGGGGGGGGGGGAATGTACGTGTTAAAAAATGCACACCGTCTATATTTAATCAATGATTATGAGTTCAATATATCTATCTATGAAAATTTATCAAAAAAAAATTATTATACAAAGACCGTTAAAATAATGGTATCTATTTGCATAATATTTTTATTTTAGAAATGACATGCATATATTCTGTTAAATATACCTATTGAAGCTTTTTATAATCAATATTTTTTTTAATACCTACATGCATTATATATATAATAATCATTAAAATGATCATCTTTAAAAGTTTATATTAAATATTTACAATTATAATAAAATTATTATTAAATATATGAACCAAGTTTTAAAAACCGATTGAAACCCTGGTTTTATATAATATTATTATACTAAAATGGTAACCGATATCATAAATTTAGAAAACTTTGTATTATATTTATCGTTGTTCAAAAACCATTATGAAAAAAAAATGGTTAACTTAAAAATGATTTAAATTACTTTTTTTATTTAACTTTTACTTCATCGAAAAATCAAGATATTATTGGAGTTTACTGTTTAACTGCAAAACAATATTTGATATTAAATGTGAGTTTTAAAAACATAACTGATTCTTTGTTCGTGACCAAATCAATAAATTTAGAATTTGATTTGTATCTTCCTAACCGTTGCAATTGTTCTTACCAGATATTTAACTAATTATTACGTATCTACTAAAAAATTTTTTGAAATCCTTTACTTTGACAAAAAAATTTATAAATTCAGAATAAATAACATCATTATTTTCTGAGTAATGATTTTACTAATATATTATTGAAATTAGAATAATTAATTAATTTGATATTTTAATATATTCTGAATGAAAAGTATGACCATTTATGATTTTATAAAAATAAAATCTATACCTACACCATTTAATTTGGTAATAATTAATTCAGTAAACTATAATTCTTCAATTTTTGAGGTGTGGTTATAGTTATAGTTAGGGATATACCATAGTGCTATATTTGAAACCGAAAACCAAACAAAATTGTAATTTCTTAAAACTGGTCACTAAAACTAATAAATTTTAAAAACCGAAAACTGAAAGCGTTTTGTATTAATACTGGTTCCAAAACCTATTTGGATGGATTTTAAAATACGGTTAGGTTAATCCGTAATCCTAATTTATTTATGCACATAAAACTCTGAATAAATTGTATTAAACAATTTAGGGAAAGCCCACTTTGCGAACGTACTAAATTCCAAGTTTTTATACGTAGTTTTTAGCTAATTTGTCATGTAAAAACAATAAATGAATTACAAAACAAATTACAAATTAAATACTTCCAATTCACATAATAGTAGGATACATCATTTTTTTCTGTTGTTCTTTTCATATAATTAGACATATATAATTTCCAATAAATCCATTTTTGAATGAAAAGAAAATGAAAAAGAAAAAGAAAATGTAATTATAATTATTATAATTTTAATTATATTGTTAATATACCCATATATAAGAATAATTGCTAAATAAGCTATTTATTTTATTTAGGAATATTAATACATTTAATTCAATTCCTTAAATACTTTAAAATGTAACCTTATCTAAAATCTATACATAATTATAGTATTAGCTTGAGTGCAACACCTTATAAGTACAACTTATTGTGAGTAATACCGTATAACCGAAACTTATTTTAAGTGCGTCCCCTTTTGAGTATAAATCATATACTACATCGGAATTTTTAATATCAAGTGGGTTATAACTAAGGTTAAAAAACGACTTTTAAGTGTGACGCTTAATGATTGAAACTGCTTTTAAACGTGACACATATTGAATACTAAATATTTTATATTCGTTATAAACTTATAAGATTTCGAATGAATAAGTAAAAAAAGTGGGTAATTTGAGAATTAGTCGGTTGAACTCACAGCCATTTTCAGATATTCGTAAAAAAAAAAAGGTAAAAAGGCTTATTACGATTTCGTCTGGATACCGAACACCGTGTATAATCACTCGTTATCTTCATTGTTACCGCGAGCTTAATGCAGGCCACAGGACGTAAACAGAGTGAATAATACAGGAAGATATGGCATGTATTTCTTTTTCACGTCTTCAGCGCACAACTACGAGAATCGCACAAAAATAAATACTCACACGTGATTGACGGGTTCCTGGAATTAAATAAAAAGCATGACATTTTTTCTTCCATGAAAAATCATCTATATGGCTTGTGCATATTATAATATATATTTATTGCTTATTGGGAAAACTAATAAATAAAAGCCCTGTATAAACAAACAACACATAAAAATACAGTATAATATCGCATCAATAATGTACTCCAAGCCAAAGTGAAATAGGTGCATGTCATGACGAAATAACATGGCATGCCAGCAACTGAGTTCTGCGCATGGTGCCTACGTCACTCGGTCCACTTATCATAATTATTATTGTTATATCTACTATTTATTTTGATTAAATATGTTCAACTCTGTAAACATTATACTTATTTATATATTGCTTATTGAAAAGACTAATATATATATATTATATATATATATATATATATATATATATTGATAAGACCGAGTGACGTCAGAATTTCCTATCATAATTGATAAATTATATTTCATTCCATGACAACTCGTACCGTTCTCAAATTTGTTCATGTTACTGGCATACCATGTTATTTTGTCATAAGTGTCACTACATAGAGTGAACATTCAGAATTGTACGCACTATAATATACTATATTTTCGCCGTTTTCGCTTAGCACAGCAGTGTGGTTATAACAGGTATTTAAGTAGTAAATAAATATGTTTAATTTTGGGTTTTTAATTGTGTCATTAGATAAGTTTATATTATACTCTTGTGAACACTTTATTCATATTATAGTAAAATTTTATTTTTTAACAATTGAACTATTTGAAATTAGCCCCTCTATGAATTTTCGAACATTCCTATGTAAAACTAAAATGGTGCCCCTAAAGTATAGGTACGTACTGATATTTTCATTTTATTTACAAGAAGTCAATACAAGTGGTCCATATAATATAATCCTCCAAAAAATATGGGTGTCAAATACAATAATTGGAAAATGTTTTACTCTGGAATATATAATAAACCTAGGTATAAATAATTATTAATTATATTTTAAATGTTCATAAATCTATTAATGTATCCAATAAAATATTAAGCAATAGATATTCGATAGTTGTTTATGTGCCCATAGTCAAATATAGGCATACACATAGATACTTAATATTAAATCAATAATTTTATAATGACAATAAATTAATAAAACTGTACAGAATACTTACTTCATGAATGTGACTGTATAATGTTATTATTTTATAACAGACTTATATTGATGTCACGTAATAAATTATACGAATAAATCTTATTACATAATTTATATACCATATATATAGTATATACCTATATATAGTTAATTTAATTTTATGGATATAAGCTAATAAAATATGTTTACACATTTAACCAATATACATTAATAGATAATATAGTTTTAAATGTACCTATAGGAGTTAACACAATATGGTTGACAGTTGAAAATGTTTTATTTAGTTAATTTCCTATATTAACAACTATATAGATAACAACATAAAGAGTGTACATTTATTTTTATCACGAAAACCTGTAGTTTCTACAATAGGTTACCCATATAAATTATAATTACTATATAGACTTGGCCAAGAAAATCGTGAAATAATTCCGGACTGCGAATGGTAATAATCACAACTTTTTCGAAAGTCGATCCTATGAAAGAACGTCGTCTTGTTGCAATAGTACAGGTACCAATATACACATATTATAGCTAATAGGAAATTTCCATTTATATTTCACGTGCTCGAAACTAGTGCGAACCCAATATTGTCAAATGGTCTAGGAGAGCATTTTTACATTTACATTATCGATAACTTAATAGGTTATTCACTGACGTTTTATGCGAGTGTGCACAAGTTACTATATGTATATTACATAAACATCACTGTGTGTAACATAGCTAATAAAATCATCAATAAATTTATGGTAGCCCATAAGTTCAGTGTTGCAGAAAGAATATTTATGTCTATTTACTATGTATTAGTCTATGGAGGAAATCATATTTTTATGTGATTTATATCTTCATATTGGTTATATATTTCTTTGTTTGATACGTGGTCCGTGGCGAACTATCGTAGGCGCCATACTATACTCAGCAGCTGATATATCAGCGACTCGTCGATACGAGAATATTGTTTTCTTTTCGTTTTTATCTCGTGTATTTTTATTATTGATTAAAAATATACATTGTAAAATATTTTAATGAGAAATGTACCATAACCTAATGACTATAGGTATATGGTGATTAATACATTTTAAAGAAAATTTAAAAGGTATAATCATTGTTTTACAAATTTTATTAGAAACTACAATTATATCATGTTCGTATTTTAGAAATCGGAATTAATTATTAAAGTAGATACAATATAGAAGTAAATAAAAGTTCTATTATATAACATATAATAAACACAAATGTTAGCCTACAAAATATTATTATTATATTTTAATATAATAGGTAGATATACATATACTATAATACTAGATTTTTTATTTAAAAAAAAAAATTAATTATAATAATAATTAATTGAATTATCTCTCTAAAAAAATCAACACATATTATATAGTATATTGTATGAGACTTATGTACAAGGCTTGAAAACGTTATTGCGATGTTTGCGTTATAACATTTTTCGGTTTATAACATTTTTTTTCGTTATAACGTTTTTTTTTTAATGTTTTTTGTTGTATAACGTTATTTTATTTCATTATAACGTTTTCGATCTTTTTATCCCGTCATATAACATTTATTTTACTTTTATTATACAAAGTTTTTCTAACTATGAATATCGAAAAATTGTGTATTTTTATTGGACATCTATAGCATACGTACACGTAAATATATAATATATACACAGTAACACATAAATTTTCTGTTTCATATAATTGTTTCTTATATGATATATAAAGTGACTATCATGTTACTGAATGTTATTTTGAATGATTTTTTTATAACTCGTTCAAAAATGGTGTGTATTGGATAAATCTAATTTAAAAATATAGCTCATTAAAAAATATATACCATTATTAAAGATAAGCCATCCAGATACAGGTGGTATCAATTAGAACATCGTCCATTCAATTTTCGGTCAAAATAGAATAATATTATTATTTTAAATTTGAAAGCAATGATACATCATATCAATCAAAAACGATACTTAATACTGAGCAAATTCTGGTGTAATATTATAAGACAAATAAAAAAATCGGTAATCGTAACAACTTTATTTATTATTTTTCCATTTATAGTATTGTTTCGTTATATAAAAAATAAATCTTCTACTTAGAAATCTATTGGAAAAATCGAAAAGTTATAAGTTAAAGTACAAAATGAAATAAATTTTCTACCTATAAAAAAAAATAAGTCTTTACTCCAAAACTGCTGTTCATCTCCTTTAAAGTTCTACCTTCAAAAATATACACAGGCGATATTGAAAAAATAAAACATTATTATTATAAAACCAATATATTTCTCGATTTGTTGAGAATAATCTAAAATACTATTTAGATTTTTGAAAGAAAATATGAGAAATTAAAAACCAAAAAATAATTTTATTATTATTAGGCTTCTTATAATATTAGTGATTTTTTTCAAATACTAATTATATGAATTGTCTATATAATTATTCTAAAATTTTTATAATATTATAAGTTACGCTGTAAATTATGAATTTTTGTCAATCACTTGGCAGATTGAAATTTATATTTTTATCAACTGTTATCATGCATAACTTATATTATATCCTTATAGCTTATAATATAAAAGGGCATGAATACACAATTGTCGAAATTCAATAGAGTATTGAACCATGTAATAACATTGAGAGCAGGAATATATATATATATATTAACAGCTGAGCTTTTTATACAGTTATAGTTATTTTTTTAATAAATTTAATTCGCATTATATTAATATTAATATTTCATGTTTAAACCGGCGTGTTTTATTTAATATTGTATAGGTATTATCTACGTTGATATTACTAAAAAAAAAAAACACCTCGAAAAATAATTTCACTAAATTCGCTAAAAAATAAAAGTATAATATTTTATTTCTGATATTATCATAAACGAATTTAAAGAAAAAAAAAAAACGCACAAGCCACTTACTAATTCGATTTTAAAACAACTGCACAACAGCAGACCCTTATTATTTTCGTCGGTGGTGCGAACGAATAATAAAGGAGAGGCGAAACGTGTTTTTAATTTTCGTATACAATAATACTAATGTTTCTGATATTCCGCGACTGTGAAATAATTACGACTGAACGAAATTACGAATTTAATCGTGATTTACGATATAATTTACTGTACCGACTATCCTTTATATTACTATCATTATTATTATTATTATTATGATTTGGTGAACGGCTTTCGGCGATATGCGCTTGTACGTCAAAAATATACATAATATGCCTACACAATTTAAGCGGATAAACGATAATGCGTGACTGTTGTTGGAGCAAATTGTTATTGTTCTTCGTAATACTTTGAGCGGCAAACGACACACTTAAATTTGTACGCGAACAATAATATTCTTGGCGAATAGGGCACGACGACGACGACACGAAGGATATACGTATATACCTACAATTTTTTTTTTTTTTTATTACGTATTTCTTACGTTATGACGTGTATATACGCGCATTTCTTATAATTATATATTATTAGGTACACATACCTGCAGCGTGTTGATTTTAATTTTGAATATAGATTTTGTCACTTTTTGAAAATCACTAGTAAAAAAAAAAAAAAAAATAAAAATAAAAAAAAAAATTGAAAAAACCATAAACAAAATAATAGGTATACTGTTTAGAACGATCGTTGTAAAATTCGCGAACGGATTCACTTATACATTTACTAAACTATAGCGTCGTACGACTTACATCATCGGCACAATCTCCCACTATAGATTCCTATATATCTACGTACATCGTTGATGTCGTGGAGAGTTTTTTTTTTTTTTTTTTTTTGCTATATTATACGAAGGTCGATCAGTCGTCAGAATGTAATATTGTATATACTACACGGTGACACTATCATTAATTGAATCTTCAATAATATATACGCGCACGCTTGCTTCCGTACAGTATATATATATATATATGTATTAAATTGTTTTCAATCGTACAACACTGCAGTTGAAACACGTATAATTATAATAATAATAATAATGTGTTCGTCTTGAAACACGTGTAAAACTATTGTATATTTAATTGTTGCGCGCAGTGTTTACGATATTAGAGACATTTTGTTTTTGACTTTGAAATATGTTGGCGGTATTGATAAATCTATTGAACTTTTCTCGGGAAAACCTGTACACCGCGGTTAACAACCAGCTGTTATTTATCCGAAACATTATTCGCGTTGCCAATGTTTATACCAATGTTAGCATCCCCCCCCCAATTTTATTTTAAGCACCCTCAAGTTCCATGTCATTCTAATGTCAAATATCAGCTATAATTTTACCAATGTAATTTTATTTTTTAAGATTTTACTATCGGTTTTTTTTTTTTTTAGCACCGTTACAGCAGCACTTTACCAAGGCTGGGCAAGTTAACGATATTTTTTAACTCGTTAAGTTAAGTTAATTGAAAATAATATAAGCTAAGTTAAGTTAAAAGTTAGTCGTATATTTTTTATTAACTTTGAAAGTTAAAAGTTAACTTTGAAAGAAAAAAAAGTAACTTAACTTAGTTAAAAGTTAAAATTTCCTAATTAGGAAAAAAAATCGATATACTTATTTATCGTAAAAAGGTAAAAAAGGATGGTTATTTTTTACGCTCAAAAAAACTACTCGGGACTTCTTCTGCCTGAAAAAGTATATACATGTAAAAATAAAATTACAAAACGTCCTTTAAAAACCATGCATAAATAAGAAATCAGAAAATAACTTCTAACTGCCAAGATACTTATACATTATTGTTTGATTCACACTAATGTAGTGTAAATTAAGCAGTACCTACTACTTGAATATATTTTCTATACTGAATGGACATAAATACTAGCCTCCGTGTAGTTAAAAAGACCGGGCTCAGCCCAATATTCGTGAATGGCCAACGTCGCGGCGTGTGCGTGAGTGGTAGGTACATCGATTGATGCGATCGAACATGCTATTCTAGGAACCTACTAAAATTGCGTATAAGTACCAAAAAGTAAAATCCCATTCAAAAATTTGCATTGTTCTTCGAGCAAAATTTAACTTAATTTAGATACTGTGTTGTATAAAGTTAACTTGAAGTTAACACGTTAATTTTAATAAAAAAAAGTAACGTATTAAGTTAAAAGTTAATCTGAAAAAAGAGTAAAGCGTTAAGTAACTTAATTAAAATTAACTTAACTTTTTAACTTAATTTTAACTTTTAACTCGTTAATGCCCAGCCTTGCGCTTTACTAATTTAAGTAGGTATAATAAATATTGAGAGAGACTTAGCTAATGACATTGTTCCAGACGAAATCTTGAACGCATTTGCTAATACCGATAGAGATTATGTTTGACTCTTTAAATTTTAAAAAAACATAAGAAAATATTATAAGTAATAAAATAAGTTACATTTTTTTCCAAAAATGGTATTGTAAATATAATGATCTAAACATTGGCAATATGTAATGTTGGTTTGGGGGTGTGGAGGGCGGAACCCCCAACGTCATTATAAGCGATTCATAATAGTAGCACCCCCAAGATTTGAACTCTAGTTGCGCCACTGAATTAGGTACGCGTATTTCCAGAAAATATTAATGTTCGTAGAGAGTGCCGCGAACGTGTCCATTTAAGAGGAAAAAAACGGTCTCATTATAAAAATAACATAATATAGGTAGTGTTTGTATTAGACTGTAGTGGTACTATAAAAAAATTTAATATTCCCGTTACATATACAGTACCTACCTATCTAAGCAAAATTATCTCTGCGTGTTCTACCGGCGTTATTTTTTAAAATCATAATATATTTCAAAATTTTTTCTTATTTTTACAAATTACATAACATCAATCGTCATCATGTTGTGTACAGTGTTGGTTGCTTAACTACGACTACAGTCTGTAAACGCTTCTTTCTTGTAAAACGGTTTTGTTAAAAAAATAACATAATTACAAAACAATAAAAAAAAATTGGTACGCACACGGAACAGTTTTCAAATTACTTTTAAAAATATGTAAGTACTCAATTTTTTTAAATTATTTCATTTAAATTTTTCTTCAAATTTCTATAAATATGTTTGTACTAGAGAATTCCTTTAGAATCGGGTATGTAGTTTACTCTTGATAAAAAAATAATGGTACCCATAGTAGAAGTCGAATAGGAATTTACAGGTAAAGAACTTCTTGAAAAGCTTAAAACTAATTTTAGTTGGTAAACTGTAGAGAAGTCATTAATCGAATTTTGAAATAAAACTATCAAAAGTGTATTACCTATTATATATTATTACTGCAGGTTAAATATTTAAAATGATCCAATTTTTAAAACTTTTTTATCATTTACGTAATTAATAAATAATTGAAAAATCTGATTTATGTTTATGAAGTATGCATGTGTACCTATACATTTTTTACGGTAAAAGGAATCGAGTAGAAGTTTTCGGATAAAGAGCTTTAAGATTGAAAATTTACTGTATTTTAAGAAGATTAATTTTCTATTTTCGTATTAGTTTTATTAAGTGCAAAGGTATAAAGAAAAACTATAACTATATAAACTATATAAATCCGGGTATTACACCTATAGTATTACACTTAACTTTGTTCAGAATTGTTTTTCGAATATAATGATTTTTCTTTGTTTCTAAGTTTAAAATAATAATACATAGTAACACCGTTCTGTCTGAGAAGTGAAGAGGAGATGGTCAAACTTCCTATTCCTAAATAGGTACTATATTTTTTACACAGAATAATGGGTAAATTATAATAATTAAATTATGATTATTAATTAATGATTACAGTATATAAAGTTTAATAATTCACTCCTTTTCCTTTAGACTTATTTAGTTAACTATTTAATTTTGTTTAAAATCTTCATTATTCAAGAAAATAATCATATTCTCCATAATTTTAACTTTAGTCACTCCTAAAAAATCAATGTTTTAAAGCGTTTTCATCAAAACAAATAAAGCAGATTAACAAAATTAAATGGTTGACGTTTTTTAGAAGTATTCCTCGAAGGCGCTTTGAAACGTGATAACCAATTTTCGGTTATCTAAAATAAGGCCAACTTCCGATTATTTCATATAAAACAACAATTCAAATAAAGTCAGTAGAAAACCTAGTGGAGAAGGAACATTTTGTATTCTTGTCTCCATAAAATTATTAAATCGATTCTTCAATATCTTCTTCAATTTTTTTTAATGGTTTAATTTTAATTTTAAATGCAATGTTAAATATAGTTTTAATACATTATTATGGCTCATTGTAACCAGTGGTATACCTATAGAATTTAAAGTCCTAGAATATATACATACTATAAATTAAAATAATTAATAAAAAATAATAATAGTAATTCAATTTTTTTAAATTGTTTTAAAAATATTTGTTATAGTATTTATGCCCTATATATATAGTGCCTCTATGTAAAATGAAACATAATTATGAAAATTCATTATATAATTTGTAGGTCATTTTTTGAGAGTATTTTTCAAAATATAAAATATATTATCACATTTTAAAAACAATTATAAACGCAGCTGTTTTTATAGTGGTTTCAGAATTTAGTAAGAACAATTCGTACATCAAATTAAATTTTTAAAAAAAAAAGTTTATACAACGTATATAATATTTAAATAAACATATTCAATATTTTTATGGCCTAAACTTTTTTATTCGTTTCGAAAAAAAAATTTTTAATAAGGTAAAGTACGTACATAAAATCAATATAGATTCTTTCACCTAGAGTCTATATATTATAACATTATATTAACCAGGAATACAGTATATTTAATAATAAATACCAAACTTCAAAATTATAAAAACTATAGCCTATAGTTAAAATTAAAAACAAACATTCGTTTAAATTTTACGGCAAAACTAAAGTCATCATTGTTTTTATATACAAAACATAAACAGTGTACTATTTTATTATTTTGTAATATGAATAATTATACTTTTCGTTTTAAAATTTCACTGGGCAAATTATTAAAAAAGTTCATGGTATTTTTTTTTTTTTTTTTTTGTAGTCAGTAAAATTATTCCAACGACCCCTTCCCCTCACAAATATTACTGTAATATTTATAACCTGCACTGAAATAAACTGTTTTATTAATTATAAATTAACTTTGTACCTTTCTCCCATTCAAAAACGTGATAACACTACATATTGTTTCTTTTTATTATAAATATATGAGTATACATAAATGGCTACAAGTTCTAAACAATAATTAAATTATATCAAGCATAGACAAAGTTTTACGCATCTATTCCGTATAGCAACTCAATTTTCATTTCGAAAACGTTGTCTCGTACTCTCGTCTCGTTTTATGTAAGGCATTAATATAAGTTTGATTGCTCAAACGAAATTAATTGATATAAATTAATGAATGATGTTTAATTTTTTTTAACATAACTTGCAAACAAGCTTACGTGATCATTAATAAATATTTCGATATTAAAATAAACAATGATATACAATGTTATCGTTTCAAAACGATTCGAAGCACCGATAAATTAAATCTGCAAAGATTTAATACAATTTGGTAAGTTTGAACAAAATAATATACACATAAAGAATATTGTATATATTTATAACTTGCTTTTTTACCACTTGCATTTTTTCCATTTCTTATTTTTCTACTTGTCTTATTTTCCTGATCCCGTCTATCTGTTTTTCGATCGGCCAAATAGTAACTACCAAAATACAGTCCTCCAAATAAGGTCACCAAATTACTACACGAGTTCTCCTCCGTATAAACTACAGGTATATTTTATAATATTGTATTATACGGGGTGGCTTTTCTCCAAATAGGCAACCTAATGAATGACTGTCGAGTGCGAGCTACACTTGGAGATAAGAAACACGTTTAATACAATTTCGTCCCTTTTATTATACCAACGACGGGATACCACAGAACACAACACATACATTACATACTAAACATACAGTAGCATTTAATTGATGAGGGCATTTGGATAGGGGGCAATCGTATAATATACGCACCACCACATCGCCGTCAACGAATGCTGCTTCCGAGTCGAAAAGAAATGGCGATATAAATGGAAAATTCATATCCACGCGTGTGCTCCCCCTTCACAGGGATATTGTTATGTACATATATATATTATTGTATACATTTGAAGCCATTGAAATGGCGTACGAGATCGCATTGAATTATTCAACAACTCCGGGCTATACCGGACCCCGTGGAGGCTGTACATACAGAATGGTCTGCTCTCCACTCGTACATTATACAGGGTGTACCCTTTCAGCCCTCGTGAACTTAACAGCGGGACTTTAGCAGTAGTCGATCCGACCGATCTAACCGATCTGAGATCAAAGTTCTTGGACGACTTTCAAAATATATTATGATTTATGAGTAGGGCCTTGATACTGATGCCCTACAAAAACTATAATTATACCCTAAAAGAATGATTTTATGACCGGCATAACACTTTCCTTAAACTTAAAGTTAAGGCAAGAAATACAGTTCAATGGGGATGTAGTAGTAAGGTTAAGAGGTTCAAGTATTTAAGGTCCGCTGTACAGAAAGATGGGAGCTTCAAAGAGGGTATGAAATACAGGATAAAGTATGAATGGATGAAGTGGAGAGAAGCATTAGTGTTTTATGTGACAAAATAATTCACATTAAGTTCAAAGGTAAATTTTATAAGACAGTGGTGAGACCTACATAATGTTGTATGAAACAAAATATTTGACAGTAGATAGGAAGATAAAACAGAAAATTTGTGTAGCAGAGACAAGAATGTTAAGGTGGATATGTGCAATGACTAGTGAGGAAAAAATAAGGAATAAGTATATAAGTAGTAGTATAGAATTAGCTTTGATAGTTGACAAAATGAGGGAGAATAGATGATGAATAGAACGAGATGGCTAGTATTAAGGAAGGAAGAGACTAAGGTAGAAAGATTAGTAAAAGAACTGTATATTGATGGAAAGAGGGGAGAGGAAGAAGGAAAAATAGGTGGGAGTGTTATGGCGATTGATATGAGAAAAGTAGGGGTAAATGAAGAAGATACGGGAGATAGAATTAAGTGAAAGTGTAGGACTAGGGTGACCGACCACAAATAGTTGGGAAAGAAGGCGAAGGAGTAGAAGAAGAACTAGTGTAATAAGGTAATTTATGTTGTTTTCTTATTATTGTTTTCGATTGTATTTTGCTTTACGAAATAATGGAGTGTATATTTCAAATACTGTAAAAAAAAGTAGAAAATAAACGTGGCTTAGAACGTGGAAAGTATTTATATATCAGTACAACTTAACCCTTTGAGTCTTTGGACGAGTATACTTGTCAATATATATAAAACTTTATCTATTCGTTCTATATTCGTGAAACACATATCAGTCAATAGATAATGAAATTTTAAACTCTTTGAAAAAAAAAAAAATAATTACGATTTGTTCCATAATGTAAATCAATATTTTCATTTTTGCTTTTATCAGGGGTTCTCAATAGGTTATCTCACTATTGGTAATATAAGAGTTGCATGCAAATTTTACGTTTCACGAATTGAGTTTGAAATTATTGTTATTTATAGAAAAATATATTTAACCAATTATATTCTAATGTGACATATAATTTAATTTAATTTAACAATTATTTGATAATCGTGACATTTTGGAAACCACTGAACTGCAAAAATTAAAAAGTGAAGTATCTCAGTCAATACTGACTTTTTTTAATTTGTTTTCAATTAAGGACTTTGAATAATTTCGAAAACGTTGTGAGCATATAAAAATTTTAAATAAAAAATATAGATTTTATATAGTCCTGGAGGGTAACAATGCAAAAAACTATGTAGCACTGAAAGGGTTAAAACAAATTCGTGAACATGATGTGTGGGTAAGAAGTCCGATTCGAGTAGTACAGGGGTCAGTAGTTCTATCCCCAGTTCTGAAGTTAAACTATTTAGAAAACGTTTTAAAAATATTATAAAAAAATATTTTAGATATTATGTGAACTTCTTGTCCAAAAATATTTGTACAATGTTTTCCGAAAATTTTTAGAAATGATCAGAAAATGTTTTGAAATTAATGTAATTAAAATTAATCATTATTAATTATATTGGTGGTACTTAGGTGTTTTAAATTATTATTGAATTTATAAAAAAATGTTCATTCAAAATAAATGTGTAATTTTAATATTATTTGTCGTTTAAAGTATACTTATATGTCTTATACCAAGTATGGGAGCTTATCATCATATTTTAATATTTTTATTTTATTCAAAAATTAAAAATAAAAATTTTCCATAAATATTAGTATTTAATATTTTCATATAAAAGGTTCCGAAGACAGAAAATCTACGCTGGCAATTTTAAATAACGAAATAGTTTATTGTCAAAAATCAAAATGTATAACAATCGTCCCCGTTCTTCCCTACTCTAAAAAAAAGTCTCATAATATTTCGAACAAAAGAGGGGAAGTATAATGTTTTAAATTTTTCCACGCGACAACACGAGTATAGTATAGCACCTGTATAATATATATATATATCAAAGTCGAAACGTGAGACACACTGTATATACCAGCACTACTACCCGCTTATATTGTAGGGCACACAGTGTAGCGTCGTACAGTGTGGTAGCAATGGGATCAGCTACCTGAGTGGTAACCGGTAGACAACAGTGATAATATAATGTAGATAATGCACAATCAATCAAAACGATGACATAAACTGATTTTGTTGGACAGTCATCCAAATTAAAAACGAAACGAAAAATGCGATGCCCTTTTAAAGATTGCTAAGTACTTCTATATTCTTCTGTATTTTATCGTCAGAGCATACTATATTTTATAGTGTTATGTGTGTAAATGATATGAGTTTTCCCACCCCGTTACACTGTTATGCCGTCTTAACCACTCTTAACGAGCCAAAAATAATAACCCGGCCTGTCAGTCTGAAAAAAGGGTACTGCCGTTGCTAATCGTATACGTTAAGGGGATTGGGAGCGGCGATTATATCTGTCTCTCTCCCTATCACACTACACGTAACATATAGCAATTTAGACCATTTCTATTTCCAACGTATACCGATGGATCCATGTGATGCGATAAGGATCGTAAAAATCTATTTGAATTTGTTGTGATGTCTACTTTAAATCAACTTTCCCAAATTTTCGATTCTTTTTCCCTATGTCCGCCTAAATCTATGTTAATATATTCGGACATTTAAAAATTGACGTTTTATTAAGTTTTTGTGAAAATCAAGTAGAAAAAAAAATGTTAAAAGTGCAGGGAAAGTCGTTCTGAAGTCGATTTACGACGAATTCAGATCAGTTTTCAGAATCCTTATCATATCGCACTAGAACAATCGGTAGGTATGTTGGAAATGGGATTTAATATCTTTTCAAATACAGTAGCCGACCGTGTATTGATATTGACATGTGCCTGTGCGTGCGAATGAACACGCACCACCATTATTATGTTGAACGTATTTACACACACTAAAGACCCAATACTACTCACATAAACACACTGCGCAACGTGAATAATTCAAATAATTGCCTATACACCTTAATATACCCCTTAATAAATGACCGCTTCCAATAAAAATATAAGGCTTGTAAATAAAGAAAATATTATACCTATGTACCTATAACAAAAAGACATTATAAAATTATTGTAATACCTTAAGCACATTGGTGTTTATTGGAATAACAATTATTATTAAAAATCGTTAGTCTTATACACTAAGCTAAATAGTTAGAAATTCTAAAATTCCTATAAGCGATTGTCTCTGCAATGGCGTATTGTCTACAAAATATTTTACAATGGGTATTCGAACTCTAAAACCACTATTACACTTTTTTTTTTGTTCGTTTTTGCGTAAACATAATTTATTCAACGTTCGTGATTAAACAACAATAAATTGTATTTATTTTTATTTGTAAACGCGGCATTGGCACGAAATCATTTATAAATTTTATTTTTAAAATTTTAAAAAACATTTTTCAATTATTTCGTTTTCATTTTTCTTAAAAATTTACTTTATAGGACTTCCGAACTTATTAAAAACTGCTGGATGTGTGACTTCCAATAAATCACATACAAATATTGACTGTATTACATTACAATCATATACAATATGAACATAAATATTGTAAATTGGTATTTTTTCGGTGACCACCCATATGTGTGGGATTCAAAACCGGTACGAGATGAGGTTTAAAATGAAACACGAAACAAGATATACCTATAGAATATTTTATAATTTAAAAAATAACATTTTCACTTTACATAAAAAGTTTGTATAGCCAATAATTTAAATGCCAATGTTTATTTTATTAAATTACGGGTAAATCTTACATTTCCAAAATGTCTATAAATACACACAATACTATTAATAATGATAATAATAAATCAATGAAAATAAATATAAAAATACAACAAAATATATAGTATAATTAACTAATTAATTAATAAACACCATAAAAGAGATATATTCGCATAATTCGCAATAATTCCCATAATAAATTCTAAATAGTGGCTGGTTTCTGAAATTATGAATTTTAGTCCACAACGAAAACTAACAAAGAAGCTTCAATGTTACCTTGAATGAGTTTCTTTTAAAGTAGGATATATTAAAATATTATATTCTTCTGAAAAATAATATAGGTATACGTCTTTATCTAATTAAAAAAATATAATCAACTTTTAAATATGTTAGAAATATGAAATAAATAACAAATAATAGCTAATAAAATTATCTAGTTTTTAACGTAGCCCTTTTTCGACATCATATTTTTTCAAAATTTTTATTTACCTATTTAATGAAATAAAAATAAATGATTTTTTTAACAACACATTAAACGTGTAAAAATGTACATAATATCGAAAATTGTCTGCGTAAGGTACTAGATAATTTTATTCTCTATTAATTCATTTTTATTTTATATTTCTACGATATTTTCAAGTTGTTAAAAATGAAAAACTCGTAAACATGGTTTTAACATTTTTATTTTCAAAAAAATGGTATTAACACAAAACTGTTTTTAATTACTTTAAAAATATGATTAAATATTTTGAATTTTTTTGATTTTAATTTTTCTAAAGATTTTAATTAAAATTGCTGAGAAAGCAACCTTTTAAAAATCATGAGTTCTACATCCTATTAATTACTGTAGGTTAACGATTTTAGTACCAATCAAAATATGAGAACATAAACTATGATCGTACGTTAGCCATTTGAGATTAATTAATTTGACCATGTTTATAAATAGTTGCAAAACATGAAAAAATCTGATTTTCAAAACTGTATAGTGCAAATAGACTGTATAATAGACAATTATATGAAAATTAAAAAATCGGCGTACGATCTGAGTTTAAATATACATATTGTAAAAATATATTATCAATTAGGTATAGACGATGATATTCCATTCCTGTTGAGTTTAAAGTATATTAAAAAAATAAAAATATAGAAATAAATTAATTTTAAAAATGTTATACTCATATAAAAATAAAAATACGTATATACAAGTATTATAAAAAATAACAATACATATCAGTAAAATTAATATCTTATATTATATTGTAATCTGATAATGACTTATGGTCGAAACTAGTACCTATTGTATTATATATACAATCTTTTTTCAAATTCTCTGGGCATATTTTCTTTTATATATAATATATATATTTATTTTTTATAATATATATTTATTTTAGATTCTGAGCGTGACTATTGATTTTTTAATGATGTTTATTTTTTTTCTGTGAACAATTTTTTGGATAGAAATATAGTCGTACAGCAGTATAGAAGTAAAGAGGTTTTTGATAGCAAATGTATTCTAATTTGTACTTTAAACATGTAATTTTTTTATTTTCCCAGTAAATTTAATTTACTGGGATTTTATTTATTATTATATTATTATTATTTATAATTTAATTTATATTCCCTTAAACCTAAAGAAAAACCATATTTTATAGTTTATACGGTGTACGCATAAATTACTTACCTATATGTACGTAAAGGAGTACATATGTATACGAGTACATATGTATAAGAAAAACTATTAGTAATTATGGATAATGTATAGTTTACCAGGCTAAAGTAACTTTAGCCCTTTAACCCGACGTGGTGTTTCACAGCAAATCGGGGGATGTTTTCGATTGAAGTGAAGCGGAGCGATATTCTAGAGCGTAGCGAGCGTGGCCCGTCATCCCAGCTATGTTTATCTACAACACCGTTTCTTAAATTTTTTTATCCGTGGAACCCTTTTTGACGTTCACTTTTATCGTGGAACCTCTACTTTGTTTTTTGCTTTTAAGCTTTTTTTAGGATTATTTGCAAAAAAAAAAAATATATAATTATTTTATACACTAATATTGTGTTAAAGGTATTTATTTAAAAAATATGTTTAAAAAAATAATAATAATAATAATAATTGTATATAATATTACTTTAATAATAAATACTTAATGAGATGCGTGAAATTGCTTTTTATCATTACAAATATTCTTAATATTGGGCTTTATTGATGAAAGTTGTATTAACATATTAGGTTCGGCATCAAGTCTGTTGCGGTGTTTTGTTTTTGTCGATACATAGGTGGAGAACACCGTTTCACACATTTAAGTGGTTGCAAATGGTAAAAGTGCCAATGGCCTTTTGTGACAATTGAGGATATTCATCTTTTGAACTGCACCGAAATTCTGCTAATGGCATTGATTTAAATTTTTCTTGCAGCGATGAATCAGATGTCAATTCAATAAAGGTTTCATATTTTTTTGGTGACATGGCTGGAGGTCACAGTGTATTGACAATAAATGGATTTTTAATCGACAATTCATTTTTATATTTCAACTGTTGGTCATTTGGAAAATACTTGTTGAATCCTTCACTCAATCCAGTGAGGTGCTGAATAATTTCTTCAATGAAAACCTCATTTATTTCGACCTCTTCCTCTTCCAAAAAGCATTTAATTGTGGGAAAACAATCAAACTCGTTGGAGTTCATACAAATTTTCCAAAAATCTAACTTTTTTAAAAGCATGAATTTTTTCGTGTACAGTAAAAACATTTACTTGTCTGCCTTGAAGTGTGAAAATAAACCATTGATCTTTGTAAAAATATCACTTAAATAGGCGACTTTAAGTAGCCACATTTGATCAAGAAATCGATCCTTTAATTCGAAATTGTGTTCCAAAAAAAAAGCACGTACCTCGTCCTTTAATTCAAAAATACGAGTTAGTATCTTTCCTCGAGATAACCACCTGACCTCGGTATGTAAAAGAAGAGAAGTATGTACACTTCCCATGTCCTCACATAGGATTTTGAATAAATATTTTTGAAGAGGTCGAGATTTTATGAAGTTTATGATTTTTACGACTTCGTCAAGAGCTTTCTTAAAACTAATAGATAACTTTTTTGCATTTCATTTTAATTTAATTTAATTTAATTTAGAATTGAATAGAGGTATACTGAATAAAATATTTCGTATTTTCGGATTAAAATGGTTTGAAATTTTTGAAGTATTGTCATTCGCAACACCATAGTTTAGTCTATAGTTTTTATTTTTTTTTCGTTATTATTAATTTGTCACAAATGTTTTTATTGGTAGGTACCTTAGTTACAACAAATTATATATTGCTGATGACAACCAATGTTCTTGTTTATTTCTTCGCTCTTTTCACAAACATTTTTTTTTTCGTCAAACGAAATATGTACATATTTGTATGAATCAAATTTATAGCCAAAGTGCGTATATCACATAGAACAACAATGTATATAACTAAAATATACCACCAGTGTTGTTTGTTAATTAATCTGCAATCGTTTCAATTTCAGATACATATTATATAAACTTTCCATATTTTACTTGGGTATTATTGCGTTCAATTGGAAATTGGAAATCATGTATTGAACACCGAACAAATATTTATGAAAAAAATCTATAACTATTCCATCCATATCGAGTTTTACGTTTTATCAGACTATATATCATTTTGTAGATTCGTTTATAAATACACTGAAATAATTGTGAAACTCGCGTAGACTATGATATGTTTTGATATTACAAATTGATTTTTAATTTTAGGCAATATTAAATACTGTGAAATTCGTCAACCAACATTTAAATGCTA
>JAIPRL010002981.1:0-52044 GCA_025469235.1 Pemphigus obesinymphae | reverse complement strand
TCACACTAGACATGTAGAAGTTTTGCCACTGGATCGCTAGTTGAACGTTTCCAACTGGTGATTGTGAGGAGTCAGTTTGGAATCACATAATTATACTCCGATGGGCATCCATACTATCTTAATTCGTAGAGTCCAAACTGATACTTTGAATGGGTTGATTTTACCATTTTTTTTTCGCAGTATTTTTATTTTTGAAAATTTACTTCTTTACCATCACTATGTTTTAACGCTAAAAATTTATAATTTTTATAGAATATTTATAGTAGTATAGTCAGGCTATTTTGATAAAAATTGGTGCACATTTGGACCTCTTTCTATTTATTTATAAACACATTTTTTCTCTGAATAATTGTTCTAAAAATTATTTGACGTACAACAATGAGTTTTATTAGGAATCGTTTTTAGAATGTAATATAATATATAGTATATTGAGATATATATCGTTGCATATAAATTCAAGTTTATGAGATATTATAATTTAATAATATTATAAAAGATAATGTAAGATTATACTGCTCGATGAGCTTATAGTGAATTGCATTGAATTTCCTATTTTTTTTTGTTTTTAAAACCAAATATTGGTATTATTACCATATAACAATTGATATTAGGCTTTAAACAAATCATTATGTTTTTCGTTATAATGTTTTCTATTTTAAAATTTTATTTCCATTTTGCAATATAATATATTCCGTTTTAAGATGTTATTTAAATTTTGCGATATAACGTTATTAAAAATTTTGTGATATAACTGTATCGGTTTTAAAACGTTATTTCAATTTTACGTTACAATGTTTTCCATCTCAAAACGTTATTCGAATTTATCGTTATAATTACGTTATAAATATGTTTTCAAGTCTTGACGAATATGGACAGATTTTCAAAGAAATGTTACAATAAGACTCTGAGTAGTAAATAATATATACTTGAGGGCCGTTGCGCATGAGCCCTACAAAAATGTGTTAGTCTTACAGTAAAAAAAAACTTGTATTTAAAAATTAAAGACATCAGGAGTTTTCTCATTATTACGTATACGCTTTGCATAATTGTATGAACGTTAATTTAATTCAAATGATATAATGTTTTTCGTTTTTAAAAGTTTATTTAAATTTTGTGATATAATGTTATTCGTTTTAAAGCGTTATCGATTTATATCGTTATAACGTTTTCAAGCTCTGAATTTTACATATTTTTCGATTTTATGTTGGAGAAAAGGACATTCTTCCTCCTCCATATCATAAGAAAATCATTATTAGCAACACCTGCAATGCAATTCTGCTCACGCCTAAATGACAACCACCCTAGATTTGTGGTCATTGATGAAATTTTTTTTTCTTTTGCAATTTTGTAGTTTGAATATTATTATAGTTTGAAAATTATTGTATTCAGTGTAAAATTCAGTGCACGATTTTAGTTTAGGCGCGGTTGTTAAATTATCCAAATATTCGTCGAATATTGTTATCGGGGAAATACATTTCCGAATAATTAGTAATGATGTTTTTCAATGTAAAAGTAATTTGATAAAGAGTAATATGAAATGGCGATGGTCAAAGTAGTCTATGTAACAAATTACATAGATTTTCTCGATCGTGATTGGTCGATGTTATTTATATTTCAATTTTCACTGACAGAAATTTGTATTATCAGTAGTTATATAGTACATAGAGTAAGTTCACAGAACATGACAGAAGTGACATTTCGGCTGATAATAATTATATTCGATCACTGTAATCCGTACTGGATGTAAGAAACGGTTTACGATTTTACGATTAATGATTATCGTTACCCGCCAATTCATCGTTAGTGACCATTTTGTTTGAATTGCTATTAATAAAATAATTCTTATCTGACAAATAGCCGTTATTTGGATACTGGGGTATCTCATGTCCGAAAGCAAATGCAAGTGGTAACGCCTAATTTATATAGGCTTCTGCTCACTTCAATTAATTGTACGGGTGATTTATGGAACGGCCTCTCTACATTACCTACTCTATGGTTATTTGTCGAATGGGCGTTATCTCAAAATTGAAAAACAAATACCTACTATTGTCTATTTTTTCTTATTTCTCGAATAACTTGTGTAATTACCGTAAAAGTGATTTTTTCAAAACATTTTCTTAAAATAAATTGTTTTCGAACAGATATTACATTTTAACTATTAGAAATTATATTTTAAGATTTTTACGTTGAAATATTTATTAATTTTTTATGTGTACGCGTATGTATTATTATGATTCCGCAAAATAATTTGAATTTAAATTCACCGATTTGACGTTATTCTTTTTGCCGTTTAAATTTATTTCAACAATAAGTATTGAATGAAAAAAAAGGATCTCAGAGTACTTCCATCCGTACGGCATATTTTTTCATTAACCATCTCGCTCTCTCGCGAGAAGTCGACGGCGGCAGCGGACTCGAGCCCTATTGAATAATGTGTATTACGGCTAGGAAATGTCACTGAATGTATATATATATATATATTATTTTAAAATTGTTTATTTTTATACTTAATAGAACGTTAAACTTTGTCTTTCGTCGTTAATTTATTCTACTTCGTTCTATTCAATTATGTGACGTTAAAAGAAAAGTTTCCCTTTAAAACCATTTAAAAAAAAAATGTATATATATACGAAATCCATGAAATATTTTATTGTATGTATTATTTATTATATGTATATAATTTCTGAATGCAATGCATTAGCCATTGAATTCGATTCGGATAATTTACGGTCGAAGCACTTGAGTGTAATTAACTAAAACCGAATGAAAACAACGTCGGTTTAAAGTCAAAAAGCGATTTCCTGCGTTGCACTACAAAAAAAGCGTCAACTTAACCTCAAATAATTTAAAATGAAAACTTTCCAAAAAACGAAAATTATAAAATGTATTTTGATCAGAAATTCGGGATATCTTGTTATAGTGACGTTTTTAAGGGGGAGACATTTTCGAGAAATTGAAGGGTTGTCTTAAGTTTCTATTAAACCATTTAGTGATATTTTCTCTCATTTTCTATACAATTTCATAGTTTTTCCGAAAATTTGTCAGAAAATCTAATTATAAATTTATGAATATAGATATATTGCATTGAGTGTAGTACTACGTTATCGTATATTAAATACTTTAGTTGAGGGTCACTGAAATACGATTAAAAGAGTGGAACCATGGTTGTATCTCATCAGATCATTCGTAAACACTAAATTATTTAAGTTGTTTGACTATATTTTGAACATATCGTCATATTAAATATCACTAAATCATTATTGTTGTTTAATATTGTAATTGTAAAGTATACATTAGGTATATTTAAGTAAGTTTTTTTGAAATAAATAATTCTTCACACTACTAATTATTAGTCTTTAAATTTAATTTACTGTATATTAAAATGCTATAAAGAACGAACGATGGTATAAGATCTGAACTGTAAAAAATTGATCTAAAACATATTATTACAAGTAAAAGCAGGAGCAATACAATTCTAAATACAATACGGTAATTTGGTCGAAAGTTGTAAATAAAAAATTTAAAATTGACATATAGACCATATAGGATATTGATTTTATATTTATAGACATTATGAAATATTTATAAAAATTGTTTTTGTAATTCACTAGTTATCAAATTATTAGTTACTAAGGTTGCAAATTTTCCTTCTGTGTTTTTTTTTGTCCACATATCATTACTTAATCAATCTAACTATATTTCTGAACCCAAAAGTAAGTTTATTTCTTAGCATATTTAAATGCAGAGATTAGAACTGGTTTAAATGGTTCTAAAAAAATAAAAATTTTCTTTTTAATTTTCAGTTTCGGATACACCACAAATGAATTATTTTATAAGTTAAAAGTTATATGGTTTTGGGTTTTTTTCACTTAACATATTTGGAGAATAATATATTTTTAGTTAATGAGCAAAAAAACCAACAAAAATTAAATAAAGGCCATTTGCCGTATTTTTTTCACACTGGTTTTTTAAACGATTACCTAAAATACAATGTCTCGAGTTTCTAAACAGTTATTTTAAATTTACAGTATTGTGGATACCAGTTTAGCACTATAATATGTAAAAACCATAGTTTTAACCGGTTTAAAAAAGTCCTGTTTATATGTTATTCTCTTTTTTTTGTTCTTGAGAAAATAACTATTATAAGTTATAATGCATGGATATTGGACGAGTTATGCTTTTTTTGTGCTTTTAGCATTGAAATGTTGCCGCGTTTAAATCTCATCCCCATAGTTTATTTAGGTATGCCCAAAATTAATAAGGAATTTTGAAAATAAATGCAAATAAACACGTCAACCGGTGTTTCATGCACCGTATACATATATGAAAAGAAAATAGAATAAATTGTATAAAATAACTTTTGCTCCGAAAAGCACATATATTCGAAAAAACTACAATATATGCAAAAATATGCAAATTTTTTTTTTTTTTTGGCGTTGTAACTTAAAACACATTTAAATCGTACTTAGCAATTTTTTGCATCATTAAATAAAATAGGCAAATACATTAAGCCACAAGCCCTAATTTATAACTAAATTTGTCATTGATATTATCATAAAAACATCAAACACAACTATAACATGAAAAAAAAAATAATAAGAATTACTGATTATGATATAAAATATAGATCTAAATAAATGATTAAATTAATAACTAGGTATTAGGATTATACTTTTGTATTTTTGACCGAATTAACTAATAAATATTTTATTATAATAATATGATAACGCGAACATTTAATTTTTGACTACGTGACATTTTAATCACTTTTGAACACGTTCTTTGACTACCCGATTTTCGACCAGATCGCCACTATCCAATAATGTGACAAATTCACTTAAAAATTTAACCGTTCGGTTCACGTTAATATTTATTTTAAAGAAACATGTTCACATTCACGCCTTTTAAAAAACTATATTATTTATAATTGTACATATCAGTCTTATAAGATTTATAGCGAAATATTTATATATATATACTAATTCAATTTGCACCTGAACTTCGTTAAAATTCCTTAAAAAAGATGAGCATTGTTCAGTTGAATAGTAGCGGTTTGTTTTATGGAATAAAGGAACATATGCATTTTTTAATTTTTAATATTATTATTTATATATTGATGTTTAGTAATGTTTTTGTACCTATGCGTAAAACTGACTCGAACAACTGACATGTGTGGAAAAGTACTATTAGCGCTTCATGAAGTGAAATATATGCATCAATTATTTATATATGATAGTTGAAAAACAAATTTAAAATTATACAATAATTCAATGTGATAACTGTTTTTTTTTTTTAAATAGGGTCACAATGATTTATATAACTTATCGGTTCGGAACGCTAGTACAATTTTTCTGATATAATATTTCGTACAGTCAGTGTATCGACTGCTTTATAATATCTCGTTGGGCGGCTATGCTATCTTGATCCGTGGTTTATACATCTCCATGTGTTTTTCAGATATTTTCTGATTGTCAGGTTTCAGAGGTGACTATGGAATGCCCTGGGTTATTATACAGAGTAATTTAAAAGCCATAAATATAATAACTAGAATGTAAATTCCAAAATATAACAAATGGAATCATATCTGAGAGGATCCGGGGTAAATGGAATGGCACTAGGTGATATTATACTGAAAATAATGTCACAATCACCAACAAATAACAGCATCAATCAACACCGATCACTTATAATAGGTAAAACGCTTGAAATAAGTTGAATAGATGGTACGCCACTCCTTCAAGCAATGCAATGAAATCACAATCACTCCATTCACAGTTTATCTTTCTCTAATACTATCGTACTTGGTGGTTTAACCAACCAAATAGTGTTACACGTATTATAAATTATGAATGGAAGAAAACAGTTAACAGATAACCGCCGACTACTGTTCAATGGAGTCAATAGCCTATCAAGGTCGTTTAATCGCTTCCTCGAGTCTAGCCAATCGTATTTTTTTCAGCCTACCCGAAGTCGGTTATTCGCTTCATTGAGCCTCACTAACCGTCTCTTCTTCAGTCTATCCGAGGTCAGTTAGTCGTTTTCTGGAGTCTCGATAATCGCATTATACAAATATATATTACTAATGTAAAACAAACTATTGTAACACCCCTATATTCGTTTTTTTTTTTTTAACATTATATATATAAATAACAAGTTGTAAAAAATATACATAATAGTATGATACCGCATTATATCGGTGCTCAAAACCAACCTACGACGCGGTCACTATCGTCATTAGTACCGTTTCGGACTATCGCTAATCTACTATAAAATTCGTATTGAAATCCGAGTTAATATTATGTTATTGTATTTTTTTTTTTTTTATTATGATTTGTAGTGTGTTTTGAATGTGAACCACTGGACAGAGATGGAGATGAGCCACTACTGGTGGTTGCCGTTCACGTGTCGTTCACGAGTTCGAACGTGAACGCGCACACGACAATCAAAATGAAATATAGTCCGAATTAATAATAGAACGAGCAGTCGATCAAAACGGAGCGGAAAAAAATGTATACAAAACATCCAACTTATCGCTGTATTGTTTTTGGTTTAATGAACCACGAACGATGAGACAATCGGACCGACAACACGCCAGCAGGGTGAGCTCGCCTACACACCGGATGTGAAATACACTCTGCGTCCGGTCGACGTATACATATAATATAATACAATAATGAACTCATGCCAACTACGTTCATGGTCGGTACACGTCTAGTCTAGGGGTGTATTGGTAGCGGGGGAAATGTTAGACAAAACGATTTTCCCCTCAAATAATAATATAAAAAAATAAACCAAAAGTCCCGGGTCGGTCCTATTGTCATTTCATTTATACATATATATATAGAGAGAGAAAGAGAGAGAGAGAGAGAGAGAGAGAGAGAGAGAGTGAAAAAACGATAAATTATGAGAAGATTACCGGACTGGATTCTGGCCAATTTTTATTTATACACGTATACATATTGGATTTTTTTTTTTTCATCAGCGGTGGCATATTTTTTTTTTTTTTAAGGATTTTAGTGTGTGCCATCGCACAGAAAAATAAGGGCTCGTAGCGAATTCGGTATTGTGGTAGGGGTTTTTTTCGGTCACAAAACATTCGTGGAAGCAAAAACGTTCGAGTGCCATTTACAGATTTCTATACATTGTATTCGGAATCGATAATTTTATAAATGTTCGCATTGTGATATTATTATATTATTGTACGTTACTTATACGGGGATAGTGTTTTTATCACGTAGCCAGTGTTGAAAAATTTAAATTTATATGCTGGATTTGTGTTCGCTGCTTTATCTGTCCCGAGAAGATTGTTGGAAAAAAAAAAATGAGCAGGCGAGGATAATATTCTTTGAATTTTCTTCACAATAAACACCGTGTCCTTATATCGGATTGGGAATTCCCCGTTCTCGTGTATAGTATAGCGCTTTTTGTAAATACTTTTCCAGAGGCGTGCTTGAAAGTTTTCGCGGCAAATTTGGTCCAGAAGTTTTTGTGTTAAATATGTATACTCTTATACATTTTTGATCTACTTTATTAATTAGATTATATTAAATTATGGTGATAAAAAAACCTCCGAAACTTCAAGTTTGATCGTAGTAGTGGTGTTTATTATTATTTTTTTTTAGGATTCTCTAAATATATCTTTGTACAATATACTTTCGGAGCACGCTGTATCCCTGTTTGTATATGTTGATCGTTTGGTTTTAAATTTAAATTAAACATTTTACACGATCGCAAAAGTACATAATATATATATATTATTATAAAAGCAAGTTAACATAAAGGATTAATAATGTATGCATACGTACACATAAAGGGCGTATCCGAAGCCGTATATTATGTATATAATATGTACTCCACTGGATATGTATTTTGAATGTTATTTGCAAAGGAATTCTCCAGAATTCACCAGGTGTCTTTATAATTTTAGCTTGATAAATAAAATATTTATTAACTTCTAGTGAGTTATCCTTTTCGAAACATCGTAAAAAAACGTATTATACAGAGTATAACCCGAGATATCTCTGTTAATATTTTCGTATAATTACCTATTGTAAAAAAAATTAAAAAAAAATTCGAGGGTTCGTTGTGTAACAACAACCACTATTGGCTTTAAACATTATAACCTATAAACTAACCTAAACAATTTCGATGTCAATATTTTCGTTCAAAACTTGCACATTTATCTTGTGGTGGGGGTGGTGGGGGGGGAGGAAATAATATTGCATTTTTTTTTTAGTCTTTACTTTGATTTTAGATTTTGCAATTCTCGATTTACACGTGTAGTAAGACATGTCACACTCAATACCTACACGATCTGGCCAGTCGGATACTATGTATAACGATTTCGCTTGGCTTTATCAATCATCGGTCGAGGAACGTCGGGTTTATAGATGAAGAGCCTGTGGGCGTGATTGGCCTGAGGGGGGGTCATAAGACGAAGTAATTCTCGTTTTTCGAAAACAGGAACGGAATGGGTTCGAGATTTACATAGTAAGTGTAAATAACAATTAACATCATCGCGATATTGTATTCATAGCAGCAGATTTCGCAGTCTGGAGGTTGTTTCCGTTTATTCGCCGGTGGCAATTCTCGAAATAAACAAAGCGTGCACGTGGAATGTACGCTCGTGCCGTCTATGTAATTATTCGCTGTAGTCTACCCGAGTGGGTACGTATTATTATTATAATTATTATTATTATTATTATTATTATTATTATTATTATTATTATTATTATTATTATTATTATTATCATTATTATCATTATTATCATCATTATTATCGAGTGAATACGTTGGGCCCGGGAAAGCGCCGAACATCAACGGCGGCGACGTTTCGAACACCGTTAGGTTTATCGACAAAAACACCGTTGCCGCGGCCACATATTACAATCCGCGAACGGAACGGTTCGGCAAGATAACAGCTGTCGGTGTGACGACTTAACGTGACATTAAACGTCGGCTCAAGTCCCGCGAACAACTCCGTTATAGCAAACACCGTCGGAATGCGTCCTTACACATCCGTCGGGGTGACAACGTGAACTTTCGCGCGCGAATGTTCTAGGACAACGAGTCGGACGGTCGCGGAAAGACGAAGAATTGACAAGCGAAACACAATGATCATGTACATTGTTAATCCGACAATACGTTAATTCGTAGGCCCGAACCGATTGTCTATGAGTTTCGTGTCGTTTTTCGTGTGGATTTTCGATCATTCGTTTTTGAATCGAGTCCCGGAGTTCGTTAAAATCGGTTTGATACGCATACATACTACATACTACATACTACTACCCCGTGTGAAATCGATTGTTATCACTGTTGCGTGTAGATACTGTGGTACTAAAAAAAAAAAAATGGCGTAATTTTTCGGTTTAAATCCTATTGATGAGAATGGTATACGGAGTCACATGTCTTGACCACAATAGGTACTATCATTTTTCGAAAAGTATTCAGCTGATATAGGCTGAATGTACTCTTCTCCAAGAATTTAATAGTGAGTATCTATATATACAAGAGAAGACGACAAATAGATACTGCAAAGAATCAATTTCAGCTGAAGTATTGTGATTGTTGCGAAAAATTCAGTTAGTTGGTTGTCAGACAGATGATAAACAAGATAACGTGTTACAGGATAGTCCTTTTAGGACGACAAATAAAGAATTGAAAGACGTGATTGGGTAGAAAACGAAATTGTTTATTTAGGATTAGTAAGATGTAGAACGAGACGAATATTAATTTATGGATGTTGTTTGAGAATAAAACGGAGGGGAACTCGAGCAAACATGTTTACTTACTAGGAAGCCAAAGAAAACTAGAAAAATACAATAACGAACGCATAGAACGGACACCTAAGAGGTTATATCTGTAAACATCTAATATACTACTAGTATACTACTTACAAACCAAGGAATTTCATTTTTGGAATGGGAAGTACCTAACTGTTAAACCATGGAAAAGAAAATCGTAATCAAATTACAACCGGACAATTAGACGATGTATCTGTGAGTGAGAAGACGTGAGATGCACACCAAATTATTATATATAAACTAAGGGATCTGAAAATGGGTTTGGATAATTTTAATATAAACGTGCCGGATATATTCTTGACACGAAAACCTCATCTGAGATCATTTTTTTTAATAGTAAAATTAGTTTGACCTAGAAACTGGGATACGATGAAATTTCCACATTTTAAGTACGAACTAACAATAATTATTTTTTTTTTTTTTTGGGAACCATTTTCAGTAGTTTCGTAGATAATATTTATCAAAAATTATTTCTCTGAAAAAAAATTATTGAAAAAATATCTCAAAACATCGAATTTTTATATAATTAGAATATGTGTTTAAGTCATATATTATTATATTATTTTTGAATTCGATCATTTTTTATTTTGGACAGCTGCCAAAAATGTTATATATTATATTATTGCTTGTATTTTATATATCTACAGATTGACGATATAATTAAAATGTGTCACAAGATCCTAAATAATTAACATAATTTATTATAGATGAGAAACATACACAATGTTTCAATCACAATGAAAATATTAAGAGACATGATCGAGATTTCGTTACTTATTGGAGCAAAAGTTCTGTCATTGAAAACGCAAATTTTGGGCCAAAATTAATTTATAAATTTAAATCTATACAGGCACATTGTGTTTTATGTAATTTTCATTCGAAATATATATTATAGCAAACGAACATTAAAACAAATGTTTTATAAAAAATATGTATTATATACGAGATTTTGTTGTATTCAATATTGTATAAGTATATTGTTATAATATGTAGTATTTTACATTTGAAATGTGTTTTTGCAATTTGTGATATTTCCGATATTTACATTTTAAACCTATATTTCACAAAAAACCTGACTGAAAATCAGAAATATATTTTATATCAGTGCCTACGTAATTACTTAATGGACGCGATGCATACCCCCGCATACTGCTCATACATCAATATTAAAGTAAAATAAGTGACTTATGGTGTGTGCGCTGTTTTAATATATATATACATACAATTAAATTATTTACATGGTTTTTTAAATAAACATTATCTCCCCCTCCCAAAAAAAATGGGTTAATTTTGAGGAAATCACATTCACGTAAACATTTTATGTTAAACCAAAAATACAGGTATGCATTTAGTAAATGTTTATAATTTACCATTTTTGTATTATAGATTAATGGATATAAATAAAATGATGGATTTTATTCAATTTTTCACTTTTAGTCCAGGTAAACGGGACATTTATTGTAGAAAATACATCAATTTATTTATTTATTTATTTTTTTTTTTTTTGGAGAAAGAGTAGACTTTTCAGTTTAATGGACAGCGTAAAATTCCCTGTTGGTTTTAACGGTGGCAGCAGCGGTGTCGTGATGTTGAATAATGAAATAAAATAAATGACTTTTGGATAACACGACTATTATTATTCTCTATACAGTACACTGTAACATTATACCGGACCAAACAAAAAGCCGTATCGATTTTACGATAATTTTACGCAGTTGTTTTAATCTTTCGTCAAAATCAGATATCAAAACTATTGATGTCAGATAATGTCAGTATAATAATTAATTTATTATTATTCTAACGACTAACGTGTCATGATTATAGAACTGCAGTGAATTTGTAAAAAACGAATTTTTTTTTTTTTGTTTGTTTCCAGTACAAAATTCGAATCGTATATGGCAATTGTATTCAGTTTTGAAATTTTTACTTTGAATTATTCGACATTTTTTTCTTGTTTATTTCTTTTTTTTATTGTATTTTATAATTTTTTTTTTATACAATTATTATTTGTTTTTTTTTTTTTGGAAAATATTTTACATAGGCTGTGTAAGTTTACGTATATTTCAAGAGTTGTATACCAATAATAGACTCTAATATTTATTTTAAATTATATAGAGAATCATACATTGCAGTATATTATGTTTTATTATATATTATCAAATTTTATGAATAATTAGCCACAATATTATTCGGCGCCGCCCGGTATTTTTAAAATTCTCTATGAAATTTCCACATTTTTGATACATAATATCAATTACCTATACATATTAATACTAACTAATATACTATGAACTTAATAATATACTATAAATGATAATTTTTCGGAGTTTATAACAGGTAAAATAGGTTGCTAGATGATTGATTTATTTTTTTTTGTTTCATCTTTTTACGATATTTTCAAGTTAATAAAAGTATGAAACCAGTTTAAACGATGCATTTTGAATTTTCAGTGATTATTTATACTGAATTTAAATAAGATTTTTAAAATTTTTATCAATAAATTATATTTACAGGAGTTCTAATTATTACTCACTCTTTTTAATCGATTGTATTTTGCTTAATTTTTTTTTTTTTTTAATGTCATCAAAATACACAATATTATACAATACACCAAATTTTGTATACCTATGGATTTTTTTTTAATTTCCGTATAAATTTATGTTTTTTTTCAAAGGAACAAAAAAACAAGTAGGAAACAATATTTTTTAAAAAATATAAATAATTTTGGACCGAAAAAGAATTACAATGTAAAATTTATTCGGCAACCCGTGGTAATTTAAAACAATTAAAAATTATATATACGAGTATATATATATTTTTTTTTTGGATTAAGCGCGGCTACCTGCTTTATAATAATTAAAACTGCACACTTTAAAAGGATATTCAAATAAATGTATGATCACGAAACACCAAGATGGCGTATAAAAGGATAAGCAGGATACCTGCATTGTCGTATAAAATTTCACATAAACTAATTTTTTGACACGCTACCGTTGCCACTGCCATACTTGATAATTGAAATTCATATTTGAGGTAAAATGTCAGGAAATTTTATACGTCTTATAGTTTTGAATTATTATTAAAACACGGCCGTTCACAGTGCCTATAGTAAAAGCCGAGAATTAGAAACCACTTAATGCGTCTAGACTGTAGCATAAACTCCAGTCGAGCTACACGTACGTTCTATGTATACAGAATTTCTCTCAGGATAGTAAGGATGAAATATTTTGTCTTGAGCCAAATGGTCGAAGTGGCTCGAAATTAGAGGGGAGATTGCAGATGGCTCATACTCATCATACTCATCATACTAACATCAAATAAATATTTTCTGTCCCTAAAATTCTTGCAAGAAAAATTGTAATGAATAAGGTGTGGGAAATAAAAAATTGTCTTACTCAGTATGAAGTTTGTATTTTGTGGTAAATTTTGTTCAACCGTTGCTTTATTAAAGCATACCTACCTGCCTAATATTATTATTTTTAAACTTTAAAAAATATATTTATTACATCACAGGTGGTAAAAAAAAAAAAATACGTATTAATCTAGTTTAGAGTCCCCTCGTCTAGAGTTAAAAAGTGTGTTTTAAAAAATTTTAAAAAATAATTATCTATTACCGTACAATAATACAATCTGTAATCATTCGCAAATCGCATAATCTTACCCACTTTTTACTCTATTTTTACGCGTATATATACGTCGTCCGTGGGCATGCGGCGAGTGGACTGGAAATTGTGTGGCCACGTCGATGGGATCTGGCGAGACGATAAATAATGGAACGAAACCATGTGCGTATAAAATGTTTACACATTCGATTTACTGCAAACGAATCGCGAAGGGTTATTCGCCTGGTTTCCATATTACACATATAAGATATTTACTAGCTCGGACCCCGAGCGGGAAGCTTTTGTGCACGAATTTATATACCGTAAAAATGCAACTGGATGTAGTTTCGTACCGACCGTATAATAAAAGACACCGTACACATGGCTTAGAAAATGAACGGTTATACTGAATCCGATTCCTCCCCCCCCCCCCCCAAAAAAAAAAAATCTCACCATCTTATTAGATGTTTTTAAAACCGGAATTTTGACGGGAAAAAAAAGCCGAGATCCGTATAGTTTTATTAATAAATAAAATAATACAGAAAACGAAAAGGTCCTATAACGATATTATATTATATACTATAAAAAAAAAAAAAAAAAAAAAAAAAACATTACAGATCCAATCTTAAAAACGATCTCCTGAATGATTGAAAAATGTCACGTGTGCGTTTTAATAGTCGGCGATAAAATAAAAATACGTTTCATTGAAATCGTTATAAAATATGCAATATTATCGGCAGTTAGTGTACTAGCCATATTGTATTTTTGTTTTTTTATGACTATACACCTACGTCCTAAAAAAAACGGCCAGCATGTTCCCAGCCCCAATCCGCTATTAATGTAAAGAAAACAAATGTAGAAATCATAAAATTAGAATATAGTGGGTACATTTAATAAGTGTATTATGCCGTATTAAAATATTTATGAAAATTCGAAAAATTTATATTCCGTCCACAGACTTTGGGCCACGAACGTCTAAGATTACTCAAATAAATTAAATATGAAAAACAACCTCACTCGAATGTTTCTAAATTTCAACGTTAAAATACGTTTGTGTAGGTGTATAAAAATATTTTTTCAACATATTATATAGTTTAATATATAGATTGTTCAGTACATTTATAAATCCCCTATATATCTCTGGGAGTCTGAGCTTTGAAATCATTAAATATTTGTATGAATGATTCAGCAAATCCCGCATATTTGGGTCAAATCGATAGACTAACTATCATATTATATTTTACAAGCAAAGCTGGATTATAAAATCTAGTTTGATGTAATAAAAAAGACCAAACTTGATGCACGAAAATACGTCATTTGATCGTGGAAAAACAATTACACAGTACCTACCTAACTACCGACACAATTACAATAGTTAAAAATCGAAAAAAAAAAAAAAGTTAAATCATTTAATATCCTATAAAATTATACCGTTTAAATTTCAAATTGAATAGTATATTTTTGAATAAACCGGTTATTTAAAAGGATTTTAATGGAGTTCTATTTTTCGTGTGCAACTACATAGTAGTTTAACGATAGTTGCTTGTTTTAGCAGTAAATTGTAATATATTTAAGTTACTTAATCAAGACGAGTAATAATATACGCAACTTGACTTAGTTGTATTAAAATTGAGTACTTTGTCCAAATATGATTATAAGTTATGCAACGTAACATATATTTATATAATATTTTCGAAAACTTTGACATGATTGCGGAAGTATACAGTATATTTTGATAGTCTCGTTTCCATGTCAATTATAGTCTGTCTTTCTTAACGTACTTATATATTTAATAATTTAATTAACTCGCACAAATAAGTTTATCAGTAGATACAACCATAAACTTATCAATTTAAACGAATGTATATATTAGGCATTTAATAAGTTGTAATTACTTCTGGAATATTTTAGTGCGAAACTATAACTTACTTTACTATTATCTAATACTAGAGCTAAATATAATGACATATCAAATAGGATAAGTCGAAAGATAGTTAAAATACTATATATTATTAAGTTTACGTTCAAACAATATGTCAAATCGTATGCAAGTTATTCTTTATAATCGCGTCTATCGTATAAGTTATATCTTACAGGTAATTAGCAGTCTAGACAATTTCAAAATATTTGTTTTTATACAGTTTATACAGTTAAAATACGTGTATTTATTACTATCACTTATTAGTACACATGGTGTAACAGGACTATTTAACAGATGTAATAAAATTTTTCTCATGAATATTTTCAAGTTTTTACTGTTTTTAATTATTATTATTTAAATTTTAATGTTTAGGAATTTGACATAAAAAATGTAAAATTTGATTTAAAATTTAAAAAAATCAAAATAGCCATGATCTGATTTTTTAAAAAAAATTCGATGTCAAAAGTTTTTACTAACGTCGAATCAATTATTTTTGAACAATATTTAAAATGTGTACAAATTGGATTATTTTTCTGATATTTCATTATACACAACATGCGGGTCGATATTATTTTATTTTTTTTCAAAAAATAATTTTTATCACTAATAACCAACAACAAATTTCTGGACCGCCAAATATAGTATTTGGATAATGGTGATATCAGATGATGTTTATCAAAATAAAGTTAAAACGCATGACAAATACGATTTTCCAATATTAAAATGTGCTTTTATTTTTACGGAATCAATGATAGTTTTTTTTTATAAAAATTTAAATAATTTTAATTTTAATGTAACCTAATAAATTGCAATTCATTACTTATAGTAGTTTTTATTTTTAATTATTTTTTTTCAAATAAATTGTGAACCTTAAATATATTTTGTTTGTATTTTATCATTGCCTTACTCTAATGGTGTTGCAGATGAGTAATTTATATAATCATATAAAACTGTATATATAATAACATTATAATAGTAACAACTTTTAGTAGGTACCTATACAATACACTTTAAATGTACAATGTTACAAATTATAATTATTGTATTGTATTGTACGTAAGTCGGTTTATTTTTTAATGTATTGGTACATACGTAATATACAGATCGTATATTATTTCGGTGAACCGAAAAATTACAATAATTATTATAATAATACATAATATTAATTGTGGATGATTAATGATGGTACCAATATTATCATATAGGTAGAAAATGTTTTTGTTAACACATACAAACAATATATAATATTAAATAACATGGGTGGGTATTATTAAAAAAATCAAAAATATTTTATTCAATCACAGTTTATTAAATGCCATCAATAAATATCGATTATATATTTAATATTGTTGTTGATTTTGAAATTTCAAAGTCGACATCAATATAAAAAAGTACCTATACAAAATGGTGCATTTTTAGAACTATAGTATAAAATGTAAGTGACGCGAAATAAATTTATAATTAAATTTTTCATGGGAAATATTAATTAAATAACTTAAAACTCGCTCAAAATTATTATTTTTATATAATTTTTAATTGCTATTTGTTAAATAATAGTTTTTGACGACAATAACATCAGTCATAACATTATTATGATAATATGATATTCGCAGTTAAAATGATATAATTGTTATCATGAATGAGACTGCATTTCGTGGAAAAAAATGTTTTTTGATGTTGAATGCATCCCGCAATCATTATTGATTGACAAGCGGCAAAAATATTCACATTTGTACAGACTTTAAAAATTATTTAAAAATAATTGACTCAACGTTAATAAAAGCTTTTGACATCAAATTTTTTTTAAATACAGATCTAAAAAATGGCTATCTTGATTATTTTTTTTTTTAAATTTTAAATCATAATTTATATTTTTTATTTCGAATTCCTAAACAATAAAACTTAAATAAAAAATATTTAAGTTATAGTGCTAGGCTGTAATAATAATTAAAAAAAATAAAAACAAAAATATTAAATCAAAAAAAAGGCATTGCATCTGTTAAATAGTCTTGTTATACCCTGTATAATTAGGGACGGACAAGATACTAAAAAAATTATCTTAAAATGACACACGATAACGCATACATAGAACAAGTATAATACTTTAAGTATTTAGGAATTAAAATAACAGAAGATAACATATTTAGTAGAATGGCATAAGCAAAAATGGGTTTTTAGGATAAAAATCTTCTATTGACCACTAATAATGTGACCTTAGAGGTAAGGAAAATGTTCCTGAAAGTATATATGTGGAGTGTAGCTGGGAATTTGACAATCAGACTTGGACAATCAGTACGGAAGAGAAAAAAATCTAGAGGCCTTTGAAATTTAGTACTATCGGAAAATGCTTAAGGCTAAATGGACAGAAAGAATAATACATGAAGAAGTATTAAATAGAATAAAGGAAAAACGAGATCATTGGCATAGTATAAAAGTCAGACGGGACAAAATCCTTGGGCATATATTGCGTCACGATAGCTTAATGAAAAGCGTCATAGAAGGTGACGTATAACTCGTAGAAGGCTATATCGAAAGAAGAAGACCAAAGACGGAGTACATGAAACAAATTATGATGGAAAAGGATAGTCATGAGAAGTTAAAGAAATTAAGTTAAAAAAGGGAAGCATGGAGCACTGCAGCAAAGATACATAATATATTCATTTTGGGTATCTTGCTACAAGTTACATGATATATTTCATTTGTATAAAAGATACAAGACACAAGATACTCTCGAAATGATAACGATAATTTTATAAAAGAAATTATTGTTGCTTATTATAATTTTACAACAAGGTAATATATTATATTAAATATTTCTGAAAATTATTATCAGTAATAATATGCAAATAAAATATATTACATAATCATATAAATAAAAATAAAATGTATATAGCTATTTAGTTATCAAAATATTTTATACGAGAGTGAAATATTAATGAAAATAAATATTATCTAATTACAATTTTATTTAAAAAATTATCTATTACATAAAAAAAAAAAAATATTTATGAAGTACCTATTATAAAATTATAATAATAGATAACGTTTTTAATTATGATGTTTCGATCACGGGGGCTCAAGTATATTTGATATATTATGATTATAAAATTATTGTACAAACCGAAACGTATTAAAACGATTTAGAAAAAAATCTTGTAATATATTTGATCAATTTGTGACATAGTTATATGTACTTATAATGACATTCAAGCATGAAAGTCTAAAATAGATAAATCGCGCGAGTTGGTATCAATATATTAATAATGAACAACAATTATTATCAAAATTAATGTTTTATTTTTGTAATACATATCAGTTATGAAGAAAATGTTTTGAAAACGCAATTATTGTAAAATATAAATAATATATGATTTGATTTTTTATCGTTTTATGTATTTTGTATCTTTTTATGTACATGATGGATACTGGAAAAAAGTGTATCTAGATACAAGATACAAAATACTTTCAGAATATGTATCATGATACAAGGTACAAGATACAATTTTGTTTTTGATATGTATCAAATACACATGTATTTGTGATACTGTCCAACCCTGTATATACTAAAATTATAATATTATGCAATTTATTGTAGATATAGATATAAATTATTATTAAACGTTAAAACTTTAAAAGATGTATGTTTTGTTTTTCAAGAATTCCAAAACTATAATATAATATAGTTGAATATATATAGGAAAATTGATATTAATACGTATCGATCTCCTCCACTCTTAGCAAACATAATCAGTGTATATTTAATGTTTTTGGTTTTTCTACCGTGGTAAATTTGCAAGTATTGAGAGTTTAAATTGGCAACCATTTATCCATAGTTGGTTTATGAACTATATTAACGTCGTATATTGCCATATTAAATATTATACGTCGAAACAAAAAAAGGTGTTCACCAAGCACTCGATGGTCTTTTAATTACCCGCCGTATTGTCAAAGGCCGGTGTTGAACGTAAAGAACGTCGAGGGACTAAAATATCGAGACGGAATACATGTATATCCGAAAAAACGCTACGGCAAAGGAGTAATGGCAAAAAAAAAGCCCTTTTCTCCGGTACTTTTTAGCATAAAACGTCCGGAACGGCGATAACGTGCCGCGCGGCAAATGTCGTAATTTCGTATGCGAACTGCGTCAGTGTTTTGCGGCGAGTAAATCTCTCTTTCAGCTTTCTTTCTCCCGAATCTTCTGTATTATGTACAGGGTGTCTAGGGGCGGAAATTGAAAATATCCATCTCGTGTTTTGTGGAAATAGTATGAACGGGGGGGGGGGATGAGAGGGTTATCTAGTTCGATTTCGAATGTCACTGATTTATCGACCACACACGAAAATCGCACAAAGGCCCACACGATGTGTTTTATTTCCCATTGAATTCAAATATAGTTTTCAATCAAAGACCCGGAGGGTCTTACGGGTTTTTTGTTTTTCGAAAATTCAGCTGGCGTGAAGTCTACACCCGGAAATATACGAGTATTCATTCCAGAGATAATCACGCGGCGTATGAAAGTTTTGGGAGTTTTATTTTTTAGGTTAGGTTATGTTTAAAATCAAAGTACCGGAAGAACTCGTTAAGGCCGATTTCGACAGAACGTTAAACCACGTTTTAAATTCCATTCGCGAGCTTATAACCTAACGGTATGGTCTTTGAAATTCAGAATACACCCTGTATACACTATTATTTATATAAGTATTCAGAGTACATTATACACAGCCTCTCGTCCGGAGGTCGAATTAATATAATATTGCAATTTTCGAACCGTGAACTGAATGATACGCGGAGCATATTCTTCACCGAACGCTCGTCGCGTCGCGTCGACATGATTATCATAATGATCGTGACGGGATACCGTTCGACGACGATACGGATTTCAGACGTTTAGATACTTCGACGACGATTTTCCAGGAGTTTTACGTGTACCTTGCTGAAGTTTCGTATCTATCTGAAGCGAATAAATACACTTGACGTCGATAATAACATCCCCTTAGCCTTCGGCATAAATTTTTGTTCGGAATCGCGTCGCGATTTAATCGATGGAAATATGGATTCGGGACAATGACGGTCAGAGAACGAAGACGATAAATTAGGAATTAATAGCGTTTTCTAGTCATTGTTTATCGATATAATCTTTTTGCAGAAACACGAGGAAATACTCACTGAAAATTTAATATAGATATTAATAATAATCGGTATAGGTACCTATGACTATATTAATGATAAGAAAATCATCATAGTTATAAATTACTATACATTACCTATGATTTCTGGCCGATTGTATTATAACGGAGTTCTCTGATATTTCAAAATAAAATAAAATTGACAACACTGTGGAAGAATATTGTTGCGAACAATTAATAAAATGTAATTTAAAAGCATAAAAGCAGTAAAAATTTTCATAATCGTAATCATTTTTAAGACTTAAATCGTTAATAGTATTATGAATAATATATACAATTGGCGCGAAATTTCTTCGATAATATCAGAACGTAATATTATTGTGTTAAATAATGGCTAGTTTTGCGTTTATACTATAATATTTATTATTTATATTATTTAATTAGTTTCAGTTTGGCTATAAAAAGTTATCTGTAGTTTTAGTTAAGAACACATTAATTTTAAATAATTTCAGGGAGTATAACGCTAGAAGATATTTGAAATATATTGTTATAATATAATGGGTATAATAATAATTAAATAATTAAAAACAGTAACAATTTAATTTAAAAAAATCACAAAAATAACATTTAGATAAAAAAAAAATTAATGTAATAATAACAAGTATAATTTTGTAAAAATATGACGTTTAAAATTTTAATATTTAAATAGTTCTAAATTAACGGATTAACGATATATTTAATGTTATTATATATATTATGTTCTGTGATAATATATAAGGTTTTTGATGTTATTTCCACAATCAATTAATTTTTAATTAAATTTAAACTACATTTTTCATAGAATTCACTGTTACCAATAATGATAAATAAAATCTCATAGTTATTATATACAATTGATAGGAAGGATTATATAATGCGAATAGAATGCGTAACATTTTTTTTAGGTTAATTAATATTTTTGATGATCTTCAACTTAAATTTAGTAGTTCACTTTGTTTAAAAAATCAATAATATTGTTCTACAAAAAAAATCATTATTATTAAATATTTAATAATTTCTTCCACAATTATGATTTACATGATTTATTATTACGAAAACTAACTTTAAAAGGTTAAGTATTTTTAATTATTATTATATTAATAACTTTTATTAAAATAGATTTTTTTTTGTTTAATGTCCTGTAACAATATAGGTATGACTATAATGTTTATCATAACAATATATAATATTTATATCCATCTCACTTGGTATTTCCATAATGTATTTTAACATTTTTAAAAACATTTTAAACGTATAATAACTTATAAGTTATTATATTTAATACAATAATATCAAATTAATCAACATCAATTTTGTAAAACATATATGTTGGCATTGGAGACAACTATGGTCATATTAGATTTTCATGTTATCAGTTGTCGGAGAACTATCCTTATCCCATATTTTAATTATTATTTAATCATTGACAAATTTAAGAATTTGGAACTGGAATTGTAAACTGGAATTTATTTCTATCAATGATGGCTCATGCATTATATAGTTGTACCCGATGTTCGATAATTAATTCGTAATTAATCCGTGAAATATTCAATATTTCCTGGAGTTTTACAGTCGTAAAATAATTGATAACGACTAAAATGAAAATTACATTATTTCAATGTTATTTTTTGCACGCTTACATTATAATTGATATCTTAAAAGATGCTAAAATTAGCATAGGATTGTGCTAACTAATGGACAAACTCGAGCGAAGCAGTCTAGAAATCTCACGATTAGTAATACGAACAAAAAAACCATCCAAGTTTCACCGGATGTGGGGCAGCTGACGGTTACGATGAACATTTTCCCGCTTTAACTACAATATTCTATTCTATCCAAATAAATCGCCTCGAGTTCGACACGTATCATTAATGTAAATAGTACTATATTATATTAAATTCGGTAGAAGTACAGTGATAAATTCAAAAAACGATTTCATGTCGGGTTCGATTTAACTCCCCTCGCCCAAACTCCCGTTTATGATTCTTTTCGACGTGTTTTTTTTTCTGATAGTTGTTTCTTATACGAGTTTTCAAACTACCGAAAATGACCTCTGTAAAAGTACCGTATGTGTTGGATTTCCCACCCGATCGATTGATATAAAACATGAAACTTTTTCTGGCCGAAAAAATGTTTAGTGTGAAAAGAACACGCGCATTCACATATTTTTGTGAAACCAATATATACACGTAGTTTCGCACAGAATATACGTGTAGGTAGATGGAATTTTATTCGACTGATAAACATATTTTCAGTAAAAACTACCTATCTAGAAACGTACAACGAACAATCAATAACTACGACGCATAAAATAACATTAGGGCATATTAGTTCATATGTAAGAAAAAAAATATTTATTATTTTTACATATTTTACAAACCGTATAATAATGTTCATTTCAAATTAGCTTTAGATATACCGTCGTTTATAATGATTTATAAGACTTTATAACTTAATTTTTAGAGTAATCCAAATTAAATATATTTTTTTAAAAGATTAAGTACCTAACTAAATTAATGTTAGATTTTTTTAAACACAGTCCAGATCAGGGCTTCAAGACATTATTCATAACGGTTTAATTATAACGTTTAAAACGAAAAGTTGTTAATAAACATAAATAATAAACAAATAGCAAAATATTTAGAAAATAACTTCACAAAATGAATCATTAAACAAAATATATGTTAAACCAATAACGGATAAACGTAACATTAACGTTAAAATATAAAAAAAAAAATTTCGGTATAAAATATAAATGGAAAATTTAATTTTTTAATATTACTAAATATCGGTGAAAACTATATATAGGCTATATATTGTTATTTTCATCAATATTTTGTAACGATTTATCGGTGTATTTATACTTTTCAATATACCTACCAAAAAGTTTATTTTAATATATACGATTGATACAATAATTATTTATTAAAATAGTAAGTATTTTATTGTAGGTTTTCCATGTTTAATCGTCTCAGAAACACCACTGATTATCAGTAGCAATGGAGACCTAAGCGTAACACTATATTTTGGTACCAAATAAAATATAATATTTTTTATAAATTTCAAAGTCAAATTTCAGTTTTACAATTATCATTTTATTGTGTCTACTGATCGTATTACAGAATAGACTGTTGGTGACTATGTTTTGCAAAATTTATTATAGTGGGCAAATGTGTTTTTTATCTTTTTTCTTTATTTACGAGAATAATATAATTATTGTTTTTTAACTCAATACCTACCTACTCATGTAATAATATATTTCATAATAAGCTGTCAGTAATTTAAGCTATTAAGTATTCTGAAAATAATATAAAAAAATTTTAATTTTTATAAATTAAAGTCTTCTTCTTCTCCTTTGTTTCAACAGTTCTTATAAAAATCTGAGGTTGATCAACCTAGTCCTCGATCTCCTGTATCCTATTTTCTCACACTAATCTCCTCTTTATTAGTTTTCCTCTTCCCTTCTTTCCTTCTACATAAAAAATACAGTATATTAAAAAAACAATTTTAGGATGATTCCAATTCTTTGTAACTAGGGAGTTCACTTATATTCAAGTATGATTTTTAATGATAGGCTATGCAGTAATATTTCGTGATTACCAGTCAATCAAGTCTTATTGTCTATATATTAAACACCAACTAAACAAAATTTAACGTTAAAAATCATTAAATGTTGAATTATTATTATTTTTTAAACCACCGGTAGTGCTTATAAATACGCGTTTGAGGCGCCTTGTGTTTTGCGAGTTGTAAAGAAGTTGTTTAGCAGCTGTATATGTGTGCCGGTCTAGTCTATTCATATGTCTGTTGGCAAACTTTTTGATTTCGTTTTGGATGGATGCTGCAACAATGGTACAGACGATGATATTTTGACAACGTTGAATGAATTCGATGTTAGATTTTCTGGCACGGCCCCACAATTGTAAGCCATAGGTCTAAATCAGTTTTATGATAGTTACGTAGAAGAAGTTTGTTTTTTAGGTCTAGTTTGGAATGTTTTAAGTATTAAGAAGCTTACTGTCTTAAGCCCGCTTTTTTTCTTTGATTTGTAATCTTTTCTGGTGGACAAACGTAAAATAACGTTTAAACATTAAACGCAAAAAAAAAAAAATAATAATAATAATAATAAAAAAAAGTTTAAATAACTTAAAACGATAAATAAAAATTATTAAATAACGTTTGAAAAATGAATAATATTAAACATATAAATAACGAAAAATGTTTAAATGTACAGCAACGTTAAATAATTGAATTGTTTTAAATTTAATCTGTAGTCTCCAGATAGCAATTACATATTTCAGATAAGCGGTTATTACAAATTCTAATATTGTATACAAATATTAAACTGGCTACAATATGTGTGTAATATTTTCAAAACATTTTGACAATATATTCATGGCCGAGTAATAGATACAATATTTAGACAATATGGTCAATTACATATTGTAGCTACAATTCACGGAAATTGTGAAAACTATTTATAACAACGGTAAACTACAAAATCAAAAAAACTAGAAAAAATTCGTTTAAACATTTCGGTTTATAGGGTACCAATCTTAAGTATGGTACGATAACGTTCATATGAATTTCAGGTACTAAGTACTGAGATGTTTCCATGTTTTGATCATATACATATAAATTTTAATTTAAACATATAAAAATCATTAACAGTACTAATTCGACTACTAATGGTAAAAGGCTAGAATATTTCTTTGACTATATTGACGCCCACTAAAAAGGAGGAAAGCAGTTTTCAACGTCTAGCCCATGCTACTGGTCGTCAGTGGTGTAACTTAAAATTTTCATTGGGCTCCCCTCTAGTTAACCAAATATTTTTTTTTAAACAGGTAAATTTATAATACATTTTAGAAAACCAGTTATTGAAATAAAAATTAAATTAACAAATGCAAATTACTTCCTATCCATTCTAGTTGGTCCACTGCTGGTTGTAGTATTCTGACATTTTCAGAGAATATTATTCCTTTAAGACACCCGCTATGAAATGATTTTTCAGTAAATCTGTTCACATGCAAAGCCGTGAAACTCGGTTGTTATACATTATTATGTTTGCAATTGTATCGAACGTGGTAAACATCCATACTTTTTGTTTTAATAACCAAGTATAGCCAAATAACATTTTTAAAAATTCTAGAGACTCTGGCTTTGGTCAACCTTTGTTGGTTTAAATCTTTCATTCGATATAGAACTTTATGGGTCTACCTCCATAGTGTTAAATCTGACTCGTTTACTTTTTTATCTAGTGTTCCTCGGTGTAGTCACCTTTCATCCTTATATTTTTCTTATTTATACTAATAATGTTTACCGTACACTCAAATACAGTCGAATTCTTGCATTTTCTGATGATTTAAAATGATTTTCTCAAATATACAGCTCTTATTCTTAACATAAATTACCCACCGCATGATTTCGTACCTGTCCTGCAAAAACTCAATTTAGTTAGTTTAGCCAATCGTAGGTATTCTGTTAATTTAGACTTTTTAAACAAACTTATTTTCGACAAAATTAATTGTCCTTTCCTTCTCTCCGAAATCATTTTTCATGTTCTCTCTCCAAATGCTATCGTTCTATAACAATTTTTTCTCTTTAATTTCGGAACACTAATTACGAACGTAACGAACCCATTTACTACCTTATGTCAATTGCTAATGCTAACATATTTCTCCTACACCCCTTATAATACGTTATATTGCATTAATCTTCTATATATATATATACTTGTGTAATTTATTAATGCGTAGTTACATATTTTTGTTATTGTTACTATTTTTATAAGTGTAAAATAACTGATGTTGTTTGATGTTTTGGGCGCTATCCTGTTTTTAATAAATAAAAAAAATAAATAAATAACCAATTATGTATTATATCGTCCCTCCTCGAATGAAAATTTTCAAATGTAATTTAAACTATTATTTAGAACATGAATAGAACACCTAACTGGCATATATTTAAATACACTTATTTTCACAATGTTTTTAGAAAAATAATGTCACCACATATTCAATACATGTTACTTTACACTACGTTGTATTGCACATTTCGTTTTCAACACGTCTGCAATATTAAATTTACAGTGTTTGTTTATGTTATATTTTAAACACGATACCATAATGTTTTATTATTTTTTTTTGGAAATATCGCTAAAAACCAATTTTCACAATATTCGCATATTTCAATTAATATTTTTGAGCGATAACACAATATGTCGCACTGATGTGTGAAATTTTTGGGAGAGTTCAAAGACGGACACGTGTCTCTTGTGAGCATACATTTTTTATTTATTTTTTCTTATTCATGTATAGTTTTACTACGACCGACGCAGTGTTCGGTTTGCTTCACACCAGAAACGTATGGTACTAGTACGATTTCCAGTGGTTATTATTTTTAACGGCATTAATTCAATGCATTCGATGGGGTGGGGGGGACGGGATGAAGTAGTTGGAAGAAGAAACGTATAGGGATGGAAAACTGTTAGAGTTTTTGCACACCCTCCTCTCCCCTTGTCATCACAGGTTCGTGTCTGTTTAATATGGACAACGCGGGAACCGTGCCGGTGTTTAATTTCCCGGCAAAAGTCCCCCCCCCTTTCAAGGATTCAGCACTTCTTCTGTACACGGGCCCAGCGTGTTATCCGCAGTGTTGTGTGCGTTTTCTCCACCGGAATAAAAACACGGAACGCGTATTGGCAATAAAATTTGTGCCCGTAAGAAGGCTACCATAATATTATTGTTTCCTGATATTTTTGTTTCCACGATATAATAACGTTTTCTTAGACATTCATTGATAATACTACAATATTTCTGATATGATCATGAGATGTACAATTTAAAATTCTTCATTGTTTAAAGTGTGAAAATTATATCAAATACTTTTTAAATATATTTGAGTATTTACTTAAATGCATTCGATTAAGGTATTCTTTACAGCTGTGACTGTTTACTCACGGAATTATTATTCTAGTTCAGTCCCGTTACTATATTGTATTTTTTTAAAAATGAGAAAATTTTGTAATAAATAAATAGTAACCAGTCGTACTTAAAACGGTTTCGATAAATTCACATTTGAGATGTCAATCCGAATTAATGGATGAATGAAAAATTGGTACTTCACGGTCGGCTTTATTTTCAAATATCAATGTAATTTAAAACATAAACCATATTATATACCTACTTAATATCGTATTGATTTAATATTTCTAGAACCGAAGAAAAATTAGAATAACATAATAATGATTTTTACAATTTTACAAAACTTAAATGTTTAAATTATCAAATTATAATAATTATGAATATTCATGGTAATGATAGTGCTCTGTGATAATAGTCATAAACAACAAATATAACAGTGATATGATAATCGGAGAATATAATCGTTATCTCGATATCGTTTACTAGTTTTATTTTTTTATTTTGTTTCTCCATGATTTGGAAACAAGATGGTAGTTTACATTTATAATATTATGTGAATCATATATGATCCATGGTTTTAGTTCAGTGGTTTTCTCTTTCATTTCGACCACCCTTCCCATCCACCAACACCGGTATCCTCGTACCCCCCCCCCCTCGGCCGACCGTCAGTCCTCCTATCGCCCCGTATTCGTGTGTCCGGGGCGTCTTTCTAACGAGATAGGCTAAACGTTTCAATGTCAGACGTCGAATTCTGATAACGAAGACGAAGGAGGTTTCGGGATTAAAGCCGTTCTGTATTTCGACCCCTCCCCATTGCTATATTTTCCGACATTTTTTCTTTCTCTAATTTATTTCTTTTAACGTTTATATATATATATATATATATATGTCTGGCGTGCAGTAGTGAGCTTTCTTCGTTTGTCCGCGTTCGTGCCGATGAAACAATAGACTCCGGATCGACATTTGACAGCGCCGGTGTATGTATAAAAAAAAAAAAACAAGAAAACAAGAACAAAAAAACATTTGTGATTATTTTTCTCAATCTCTCGTAGCAGTAGTAGTAGATTTCCGTGTTTGGACGAGTTGTGTATTCCAAACGGTGGACGCGTGACGGGAGGAGGTTGGGTGTTTTTTTTTTTTTACTTAGCATCCAACGAGTATTTCGTTACGCGCATTATGTCATCATTATTTTTTCAGAAACAATATAATACGTATCGTTGTGGCTATAATAATATTCCGGGAAACCGTTATTATCAGGAAAAAGCATTATCTTGTTTTTCATTCGCAACGACACATCTAGTTTACCTATATATGTATACATAAGGCTGTTGAGAACCACGTGAAATTCAAACGAGAAAACGGAATGATAATAATAATAATAAGGATGTACGTCGTACATAAAAAAAAAAAAAAAATACAACTAATTTAATTCCTCCGTTACGTAGTTACGTATATATATATATATATATATAGGTCAGTTGAATTATTAGCAAGTTTTGTACACGTTATTATAATCAGGGGTAGATCCACTGGGGGCTGAATGGGGGAAATTTCCTCCCTCGAAAAATTCAAGAGACGTTTTTGTATAATGTATTTAAACCATAGGTTTGGAGTTTTTTCTGTTAATTTTTGAAACCGCCGATTCCTTCTCCCTTTCCCGCCAAAAGTCTACTCTCCCAAATCCGCCACTCTCATAATCCGGTGAAACGATTTACGTTTAATCGAAATTTCTGTTTTATTGCCGAAACCGACCATATTAATCAAAATGAACTTTTCACGCATTCGGCGTTCGTATCTGGAGGATGTTTAAAGGATTTTCCTCGAACCTCGATTGTGCGTAAGTAAAAGTATAACATTTCAAGGAATTATATTTTGATCTAATCGATCCTTTATTATATGCCTAGACCGACAATGATTTTATATAATACGTCAGTGGACACTTTTCTATCGATAGTTTGACGTTCCACTCGTGAAATCGGATTTATTCGGGTCATGTCGAGCGCGTTGTCATATATCGAACCTTTCGTGTATACGCGATACACGGAATGCGACACTGTAAATCACGCGATTTGCGGTACAATCTCGAAAATCATTATCCCCGGAGTCGTTACTATCGGCCCTCAGGTATATTATGTTAATGGACAGCGAACGAAATGATATGTGTGCCAACACGTGATTTTGAATTCGACCGACTTAGAACTATAGTCGTTCACCAATGTAATCACGGTAATGTTGTGATTATCGATAGGCACCGTAAATTGCAGTAGATCAGATTGTACCTGGACGTATATTACGGGAAAGGACAAAGCATTTACGATTAACCTGATATGATTGACATATTATTATAATATAGAAGCCCCCCGCAGCCGAACCGCTGCAAAGCAACGAAACCTGGTGGACACATTTTTATCTTAACACCGTCATCGGAAGTAAATTTGTATATATTTTTTTTTTTTGCTACGAGTTATGGAAATGAAAACGATGCGGCAGATTTTTTTCTTTTCCCGAAGATTACGTAATAAGAACTTGTATGGATAGTGTATTAAACAATACATAGATAGTAGTGCGTGATTTCAGATTTCAATTTTGGATTCAATATTTCTAGAGTTTTGAATAAGTGTATATGTTCCGAATACCTAGTGTGATTCGTTTTATGGTAGACTCAGAGCAGTGAAGTGGCGAACTGTACATTTTGTCGAGGCACAATATATATTTTTATATCAATCTATCTCTTTCCCCCCAACAAGAAAATCGATAAATTGACATATTTTTTTTTTTTTTATTTAATAAGTCAATTATACATTTTTTTAAATCTAGAGAGGAGACCATCAGTGGTGGATCTAAGACTTATATGCTGGTCGGCCAATTCAGAGAGGAGGCTCCGACCCATACGTTTAATTTTGTTCTGTAGACTATGAACTATAGTAACTAGGAATTATAGTTTGGGGGCCCTAGGGCCAGAGTTCAGCGGTGGTTCCCAAAAATAAAAAAACTAATTCCAAAACAAGAAAGTAAGCAAAAGAAAAAAAATGTCTTTTGAAAATGTGAACGCCCTAGATTAAAAGAAGAAGCAAAAATGTTATTTCTTAAAAACTTTTCTTGCCACTGCCATGCAAATTTAAATAAAATTTTATATATTGTGTATACATAATTGTAATGAATTTTTAATATTTTTCGAGGACAATATTAAATTAAATAAATTTATATTTATATTAAATATAGGTACCGGTTTGGACAGGGCCTCAGAACAAAAGTTAGCAAGGGGCCCCATTGGAATTTGCTTAATAAACGACCGTAAGGTCCGCCACTAGAAACCATCATTCTTTTTAATTGAGGGACGTGACTCAAAAAAAGTTCTTCGCCATAATACTAATTCTGAGTGAATGTTAGGTTATAAGATCAAAAAGTATTTGTTTATACCTAAATATATATATATATAGTTGTTCAGATAGAAGGAGTCGAGCAGGGGTGTTTTGGAGTAAGGACCTTTCTTGACAGAATATACTCTAAAGAGGTCATTTTTCGACATTCCCAATAATTTTTCCAAGCGAAAAAGAAAACTGCATTTTATCGTTTAAAAATTAACAAAACAGTCGTCATGGTTTACTATTTTTATTTGAATAATATTATACTAAACTATGACCAGACTCGTTATTTGAATGTAATGATTTATCTTTGCTTTGATAATTGACCAACCATTCACCATCTGTACGGTTTTTATGCCTATGTTATAATGAACTAATATTATTATATTAGTTAAATATTTTCAAAATTAAAAATTTTAGGGTGTAATTCGATTGTACTGAAATCATTACGATTTTTTTTTCAACGATTTATTCAGAAAAAAATTAAAATTTACAGGAACAAAAGTCATTTACACATTTTCATTCTATTCATACGTCATTACTCTCATTTCGTTGTCGATTCATAAATGTTAATAATCGTCGTATGCACTTCTATAACGGAACAATGACGTTCTTGAAATGTATTGTTTCATATGTTGTTTATTTGAGAGTGCGGTTTAATATACAATGCAAGCCAAACTAAACATAACACAATGTGTACACTATACACTTGTTCTTGTTATGTATACAATACGGATTATTAGATATTACTTTCAATTTTAATTACATGTTATTCATAATTTTGAACAAATATTAAATACAAACACAAATATTTGAATAAAATATTTTATAACATTATATGCTTTGGGATAGGTTTAATTTTCCATTTTATACATAGGTGTTATTAAATAATGTTAGTGTTATATAAAATTATTAAAACATTTGTTTACTTTTTTCAGAAACGTTAATAGATATTTTTTAAACAAAATGATAACACAGTTACAATCATTACCCCGAATTTCAAATACACTCTGTTATAAATTTTCCATAATAGTTTTGTACTATTAAGTAGTAAATCAAAGTCAAATTAAGAAAAGCCTGTAGGATGAAAGAATTATAAATAGGATAAATACAGAGATAAATATACTGAATTTGGAAACAATGATTTATTCATTCGATATAACGATTCTGAGCGGAACACTGTGTGATTTTTACCACGTAAATATAGGTTTGTAGTAGTATAATAAAAATTTGGGCTAAGTTTTTGGTATTTTAATTTTTCATTTATGATAATTTTCGGTCTTTTTTGGTACTTAGAAATATTAAATATTACCTATATAGTCGGTAACTATGAATGGTATGTATATTTGTTATTTTTTGTTATTTTCTAATTTTTAATAAGTTTCCGTGATATTTCCATTATAAATGGAAGTTTTCTTTACGCTTTTGACAACTACTTAGAAAATCAAACCATTACCTTTTTAAAGTACAAACTAGACCGATATAATATCAAAAAATCCTAAACTATAAAACTCTTGTTTTGCTCCTTCTGCCCGAAAAAGTGTATGCATACATAAAAAAAATACATTATTATAGAACCAATACGTGCATCGCTACTCTCAGAAGCTTACACACAAAATTGTAAAACTTATATATTCCTCGTTACGCTCAGAATCGTTAATACTTTGAAAAATATTCTAATAATAACTCAAGAATACACTTGTTTTTTATGTGTTATAAATTAAAGTATTTAGTTTAATTAATTAATGATTTCTTAAAAGCTATGTTTTTTTTTTTAGGTCTTTTAGAAATTTAGGATTAAGCAAGTATACATACCGTTACACCAATAATATAGATATTCATTACTGAAATTAAACGAGTTGGCGCGCATAGTAACCAAACACCATATTTATTTTTGCACCAAAAATAAACGTTTTATATCAGTCAATTTTTAGCTTAAGAGAATCACACCTAATATTCATATCTAAATGTCTGTAAAGTTCTATGATAATTATCAAAGTGGCAGTGTACATTTTGGTCTAAGAGAAAAACGAATAATTTAGTGCAAAGTTACTCTATATTTTAATAAACGGGTCTGATCGTAGAATAATTTTTATTTTTTTTTATTGTGTATGTATGTGGATAGTACCTACTAAAAGTACATTTGTACAGTGCACGTAAGTCATACACCCCGTAAGGAAGGACGTTTTGGTATTGGCTACAAGAGAGTACGTATAGCCGATTTCCCATTGATATATATGATATACCGACGGATAAAGTGGCTCCTCGGCTCTTTGATTCTGGTCGAAAATTCAAGTGCAAAAAAAAAAATTAAAATAAAATAAAACAAAAATAAAAAAAAAAAAGAAGAGAGAGTGAGAAATAAACGTATAAAAAGGGAATCGGACCGGTCTTGAAGGACACGAGCGATTTTCCTACGATGCTCGTTTGCGCGTATTAAATAATACCGGAGCCCCGGGACCCTCGTCGACAAACGTGGTCGCATTGAAATTCCAAATAATTCGCAACACCGTTATGCTGGCATTAAACTCCTACGTTATATACACGAATCAGACCCGAATCGCACAACGCTCGGTTATTATAACAATATTCGCGAGACAATTTACCGACTCTTGTTGTCTCCGTCTCTCGTAAAGCTGCTAAAGGACAATATTGACTGAAGGAATTTAAGTCGCGTTTAGTCATTTTGATTTTAGTCATAATAAAGCACACCGGATAGGACACGTGGTTTGGTCACACATTAGTCTAATCAAAGTCGTCAAAATGTCGTTCGACGTGCAGGACGTTGCTATTCCTATTCATTTATGGTTTCTTTTATGAGAAATCGAACGGGAATAAAATAAAAAAAAAAAAACCGTTGGGCTCGTCCTTTGAACTTGAAACGAACTCAAAATAATACAATTAAATATTATATTCATTAACATTCTTATTCGATATTTCTGTCCATAATATTGTTCCTGTACGTTTCTGTTGCAATAACATTTGTTTTTGTAATCATAATATTACGATCAACTGACTCTCTTGTACTAATGATATTAAATTTTCGAGATTGATTTCATGCTCAATCGGCATTTTATATTCCTATTGAACAAAATAATATTTTAATATGGTACCTACTACTTATTTAATTTGTAAAACTTATTTTTAAATAAAATATAATATAAATGTATTATGTATAATTATATTTATAATTAATATAAATATATATTTATATATTATAATATATATAACTTTACCTACCTACCTTTATATTGTGGACAATTTAGCATAAATAAAACATTTTTGGCAAAATTTTGATATATTTATTCAGGGACTGCTTGATTATGACTAATCAAAATAGCACACATTCTATTTTAATAAAGCATCATTGTGTCATGACTAAAGGCAAACATGTTTTGTTTTGTCTGCGCTTTATCAGTGTGCTTGTCGTCAATGAAAAACACGTGTTTTATTTTTCGTTAGTCACAATAAAGCGCCTTAAGTCACTTTAAAGCATATTTGCTTTTCCAGTGTGCGGTCAGCTTTATACGTTTCTGAAAACCCCAAACATGACCTGCCAGCGACAGTAACGCGGCGAAAACGATGATCGCACGGCCACGGAAAAATGAAAAATAAAAAAAAACCACGAAGTCTTTCGGTTCCAATCTCTACTTTTCCGTCTCGTTATAGTAGTATTGGCTTAAAAAAAACCACCAAAAAAATCCACTAAAAACCCACCCAAAAAAACCCAATACACTAACATAGAAAAATTAAAACATTTTATTATGGTTAAATGAAATGTATTGAATTTTTTTCATTGAATAGTAAATATAAACATTTTTATTTAGAAAATAAAAAGTGCAATGAACTATAAATACAACTATAGAAATATTTATGTGTTTGGTAATAATAATAATAATAATATTATATAGGTATTATTATTAATATAGGTACCAAAGTTAATACAAATTATATTATTGTTGTATAGTATAATAAATAATACTAATATGTTAATGGCCTTGGCCAGGACTGGTTGCTTATGAGTAATAAATTATAAAAGTAAAACAAAAATATTATTAAATCTTTTTAAAAAATACAGTATATATAATATGGGGGAAAAAATAACATTTTTATTGGGTTGAAGTGGAGTTTTTTTTTTTTTTTTTTAAAACATTCCAATAAAACCCACCCAAAAAAAATTTTCTTAAAAAACTCAGAGTAATATTGTGATTTTACGGGTTTTGTGGAAAAAAAAAACTAAATTTGATCCCACCCAGTTGGGGTTTTTTTCAGAAGACCCGGGTTTTTTCCAACCCTGCGTTAGACGCACTTGAACGCGCGCACACGTGTAGTACACACGACGTGAAATTATATTTATATATAATTATTATTATACTTCACCAGCCCATTGATATCGAATTATATTGTGTTTTTTTTAGCTCGGAGTGTACAAAACCGAATTTTCGACGGCTCTATCGTCATCGTCATAACCACCACGACTTTATACGATATTACATTTTATATACGCATGAATTTAATGTCCGAGGCCCACTCGATGTTTCTCTGGTAAAGTCGATGGCACGTATGGCTTGTGTGTGTGTGTGCAGTGTGTCTGGGTGGCTGGTGAGACGGCGATGGGGAATTTATACCTCTATCCGCGCACAGTAAAACAAACACACAAAGGTCTAATGAACCGAAGGGGTGGTGGGAGAGAAGTGCTCGAACGTGTGATTACCAACCTTTGTACCGACGTGATACTAAATATTATATATATATATATATATATATACACGCGCGTAAAATTCGTATTCGGAATTTCGGCGTTTTCCGGCCCGAAGTCTTGACGCAATTAGAAATAGAAGAAAATATTAGGGGAGACAAGGTCCCGGTACCCTTATCCCCTTCAACACCCCCCCCTCACGAAAATCCCCGTGACTGGAGACTGGAGAAATTATATTCGAGCCAGGCTTGGATATATATTTTTTTTTGCCGCCCTAGCCGCGGGACGAGTTTTTATTCCTTTAATATTATACGTGTTAGAAGGTCGTAAAACCGAAATCCCCGACACATCCGGTCGGAATTCGTACGTGATGGCTGCTTCTGTTCCCGTTAGCCGTACAGTTTTACGCATATATATATATATAGTCGACGGATTCGACCGACCGACCGCGCGCGCCGTCCACCGCCCCAGAATCAGCACCCCCTACACGGCATCTCGTACGAGCAATTTTGTGTTTATACCAAAATAATTAATTACCATTTTCCATGGTGTGGTGAATTAAGAGAATATACTAAAAATAAAAACTAAACAAAACGTAGAAAACGCAGTTAAAAATAACATAAAATTTCGGTTTAAAATGAATATAGAAATATTAAAATTCACCGTTTAAAAATTCAGTGGAAACAACAGAAAATCGGTCATTATCTATGCTGATCCAACGTTTTTGTTTAAGACGTCATGATAATAACCGGAATATCCACGAATTTAACGGGTTTTCCTACACAGTAACCTTTTAACGGATCACATTTTATCCGAGTGTTTCAATAGCGTGGAGGTGAGGAAGAAATCGTAGTCCAAATGTAGAAACAAAGTCCCATGTTATCATATGTATTAGAGTAAGACAAATAATAATATGTACGTAATTACGTATATTTATGTATATATATATATATATATATGTAATTTTAGAAATACGGGCCAAATCTCATAATTCGAATTTATTCAAAGTTTTAAAATATGCTTGCAAGTATTTGAATGAAAGTTAAAATCTTAAAGTTAAGTGAGTTTTAATTATAATAATAATAAATATTATCCATACATATAACGAGTTAATTTCAACATTTAATGAGTTGTTTTTAAAAATTAGTTGATAATACATATTTCAATTTGAAGTATAGCCCTATATTTACATATGGCCTATGCACAAGAATAAGAATTTGACACGACTCAAAAAACATGAATTTATTGTCAGCATCAAAAATTAAGTTTATATGTAGGTACTTAAGTCAAATAATTTTAATGCCCACCAGATATTTTACTTTTCAGATTTATTTTTCCGTTTTCCTAATCGAGTATTTTAGTTTTATGTATTGTTTTTAAATAAACCAATTATGAATATAATAGGATATTAATGAATATAATATAGGAACACAATTTGTATTAATTGTATGCAGCTATGATATTAAAACAGTTGTAAAAGTGTCCAATATCCTTACATTTTGAAATAACAATAAATATATTACTTTAAATATGATCAAAAAAAAAAAAAAAAAACAAAACAAAAAATTCACGTATTCGAGTTTAGTCCTTGTGCATAGACGATATATGAAATTAAAATAAACAGGTTATAAGAAATAGATAAGCTCGTTTGGAACTGCATGATACCCGTATTATATATATATCGACCATCGATACACCTGTTATAATATAGTCTTATGATAACCTAAATACATATATTATGTATATTATTATATTTTAACTGGAAGGGTAGAAGATGTTATTTTGTCATTTTAATTTCATACATACTGAAGCCATTATATAATATTTTATAAGTGTATTCTGGGAAATTCTCGGCTTAAAAATATACAATTTTCTAAGGTTATTGATTATTTTTATGTTTTAAAAATACATTAAAATTTTTTCATCTAAATATATCTTTATAAAGCGTAGAAGTTTATATATAGATACCAGCACCATTTTATATATATATATATATAGTATGTATACGTCACATGCAAACATCCACTCTTGCGCAAATATATTATTAACTTTTTTTTTTATCAATAGACGATTCTTTCATAATTTTCATATAAAATATAGAGGAATTAATTTATGTATTTTTTGTTACAGCGTGTTTCGTAAAATATAAAAGTAAAACATCCAAATAAGTATAGGTGTATGTGACATAAACACAGTGTATTATGCAAATCGAGCAAACATTATGTATTTTTAATAACTACATAATATATGTATACACATTTATACTCTATTGCCATGTATATATATATACACACATAGTGTATTAGCTAAATTAAATATACATAGATTGGGAGTGCTATTATTTTTTCGTTATTTTATGAATCGCACTGCCCATAATCTGCGCATTAATTCATTCATGGAGAAAACAATATGTATACAATGGAAATTTTTTTTTTTCAATATTTGCAGTGCAGATTGTTTCTCGTATTGACTCTAAATATTAACTATATAGTATTATTATTATTGCAAAATATAGGTAAATTAATTATCCATACCATTATATATATATATATATATATATACGTGTATGTAAATAAACTACGCGATCATAAGTGAAGCAACTGGCCACCATTTAAAACAAAGCTATATAATATTATGTTTTATCACGATATATGAAGTTATCAGATTAAAAATAGGTATATATAGGTACTACTTTTGTAGTACAAAATATTTAGTTTACATAAAACAAGACTAACGATATCGTGTACTTCAAACAATGTTTAAAATTTGTTGTTTAATACATTTCAAATGAATTGTACTGGAAAAACCAATAAACTGTTATCTCATAAACATATATACCTATGTATAAATAATATATGATATCGCACATTATAACCTCGTTTCAAATGGCTGCTCTTTATTTCAACTAAATACACAGACACTGTAATATACATAATTGATTTCTATCTAGTTTATTTTTTATATTTTTGTAATCGAAGTATAATGTTGACGGTGGCAAGGGAAAAGAGCTAAAGTTACAATGAGGGTTTAAGGTAAATCATATATACATACAAAAATGTATGAGGGGTTGAATTTTCACCAGAGGTTGAATCCGAATCAAGAATGCTAATATTTAAGTACTCGAACTTACAATTAAAATTATTTAAATACTTATCTAAGTGAGCCGGACCTTTATTGGATTTTTAATATAATTTAATCCGTAATCACCTGTAAGTATTTAGTGAAGAGTTTGAAAATCTTTCAACGTTTATTTCAACCGGAACCATATACTATTATTTATATTTATTAGACCCGGAGCTGAAAACATTTTATTATGTTCAATAATGGGTTTTATGCGAAAATTTTCGGGGAACAAACCCCATATAAATTAAAGTATTAAAAAGGTTACCAACATTTGAAAATGAAAGTGACATTAAATGTTTTTTTGGTCTTCCAAAATCCTAAAATAGATATCAGGTGGCCCTTTTGGATTCATATATTATAGGTATATTATATTTAAAATCTTATATTATTTTATTTTTTTTATATTTTCTATTATTTTGAATTCATATTCTGAAACAGAGTACTTTTCTGAACATATTTACGAATAGTTTATTAACATTTAAAGTTTATAAAAGCCGATTATTATTATTTCTTGTTTTCCATCAAAATAACTGCATCTCTTAACTGCATTTTAAACACTAATACACAATAAACTATCGATTTAATATTCGATTTTTATACGTTAATATTTCAGAAAAAAGTCAAAGATATACATTTTTATTTTACACTAACGAAAAAAAAAAATCTAAGGAACAAAAAATAATAATATAATTTTTGGATTATTTAATCTCCTTTACATTTTCTCAAAATACGCAAATTATTCTGTTCAAAATAATTTGTACGGTGGAGTTTTATAAAAAGAAAAAAAATATGAAATATCTACCTTTAATAATATAACAATATTTTAAAATTTAAATGCAATTATACTTTTGATATAATAACTTATTGCATTTAAATGGTTTCCTTATAGTTATATAAATGGGTACGGATTTCACGCTCTAAAAGAATAAAAAAAAAAAATGTTTTTAATAAATATTATGATTTAATATGCACTAAAAATGTCATAATATTTAAAAAAAGAAAAATGCACAAAATTAAATAAAAAATTAAAAATTATTGCCTAATAAATTGTACAGGTTCAGTCTGCCAGAAATACGTAATTCAGTAAACCGGCACTGAGATTGATCTTATATCGTTAATAAATCATGAAAACCTAAACTATAGTTGGTATTTTTGTGAGAAGATAATTCATAACAATGGTAAAAAATATAAAAAAATTAATATTTTTTAATTTAAAAAAAAATAAAAATTTCGGCGTAATAATTTAAATACTTTATTCATTATATATTAAATGTGTAAAATACAATTTAATGAATGATGTGCAATTGTATAAAAAGGAAAAAATTCTAATAAAAGTCTAATTTTTACAAAACAATATCTAAAAACTTTATTTATTGGATCAAACAATCTTTTATAAAATAACATATAAGCTGGCATGTAAAAAAATATGTGCTGTATTGTCAAATAGTAAGTTATTTCAACTTTTTTCGTTTTGTTTTAATTTGCAAATTTGATGGCAGACCGCGTATATATCGTTGTATTTTTTCTCGGTATATTATTCATCAGAGTTGCCGTTGTATATTATGTGAGTTTATGAAAGTAATAATTTTTTTTCTTATTATTTAAAAAAAAGAAAACTTGTTCTCCCGAAAAGTAAAAATATTATACGTGTATATACAACAGTTACGTTATATCATTACGGTTAAAAATTGTAGAAAAAACGTTATCATTATTTTTTCAAAACACGTCATATTTTCATCTTAACAAATTGAAGTTTTCCTTTATACCTACTGCTGCATGTTTATTTTCCTGCAAAATGAGACTTATTAAAGTCTAAATTATTATTATGTGTATGTCTATGTACATAATATATATAATGATGTTGAATTAAGGTTTTGAAAAGTTATTTCAACTTGTCAAATTAATTTTGTAATACGGTTGGTACAATTGGAAAAAAATTATTCATACTACATAGGTATAATATTATGTGAAATAATTTTTAAAAATACGTAGAAAATATTATTGAATACAATGTATACGTATAGCAGTGACTATAAAAAATAACTTTTTATTGGAACTCGGAAGTTATATATTAAATTCTTAAACTATATATTTTTGCAGCAATACTGCAGCTGTACATATTATATTAAAGTTGGCTATTAAGCGTTTATATAAATCGTATTTATTCCCCACATTTTTGTAAAATTAAATACGTACCTATTCTATTTTCTAAAAAAAAATTTGTGTTAAAATATCATATGACCGACTTTTATTAAGGATAATATAAAATGTTCGATATTAAAATTATAATGTTCATAAAAATTAAACAAAACGTAACATTTGTAAATATGCTAAAACCTATGTTTGGGCCTATAAACATATTATTATGTCCCAACTATATATTATGAGTTGGCACTATAATATTTATTAAACAGTCGATGGAAATATTCAAGTTTCCAGTTTCCTAGTTTAAAATATACTAAATTACAATAAAATTAATTTCTGAAAACTACACTTTTCGTATATTTTAAACGTTTAATAATTTTCAATTTATTTCTTTTTTTTGGGGGAAGGGGTCTGGAAAGTAAATTTTCAATTACAAGATCAAAGGACAACATAAAAATACAATTTTTAATCTTTAAGGGATTTTTAATTATTTTGAGAACTTCTATAATATTTAAAGTATTATAGCCTACAAAAAAAAAAAAAAACCATAAAGACAATATTACTTATGTACTCATTCCGTTAGGGAATTAAAAAAAGTGTTTGTGGAGAAAAATGTATTCCTTTTATTCCTGTCTATTACATAATTAATATTACGCATATAATTAAAGTTGTTGTACAGTTCAGTCTTATAGATTATAAATTGTAAATATGACCCAATTGAGTCAAATATTTTACTCGTTGACATTTTTTAACTGTATTATTCTAATTGTATTATCATAAGTTAATATTAGCATCCAATTCATCCAACAAATTTGTTGGTTGATTATTGGAAAATATTAGTCAACTTTCGAAATTGTTTGGATATTATTTTGTAAATAGATAGTTTTTTTTTAACTCGTATAGAAAAAATTTAGTTGATTTTCTATACCTATAATTTAATATATTTCATTTTCATAATCAAATATTTATTTTCTATGCTACCAAATTTACATAACTAGCAGTGCAAATTAAATTTTTATTGTAGATTTTCTTATACGAATTTGATTTAAAAATGTTGAGTTGTATGATTTTAGCTTATAAAAAAAGGTCCAATAAACTTTTGTACTGTTGGAGTGAACGTAGATTTAAATGCAATTAAAAAAATTCTTAACAACAACAACAATAATTTTTGATAATTTTTGAAAACCAATAATGTCTAAAAAATGAAACAGGTATATAGTACGATTTAAGGCAATAAAAATATACCGCAACGAACTTTTGTACTGCTATAGTGCAAACTAATAACGGTGATAAAATTGAATTTTGTATACGGTTGAAAGTATAAAGTTAAACAAATTTCAAAAGTTATTTCAAAATGTCCAATAATTTATACCAATGAAATTTCTGGGTCAGTATTAGATATTATTGACTGGTTAAGTTTTCCTGTCTAGTACACAAGGGTTATTTTATTAAAACTTTTTAGTTGCAAATTTTGGTATTTTGGGACTCAAGTATGTGTAGTATAAAGAGTAAGCGATTCGTATAGTTTTCAATCAAGAATATAAAGTATGTTCTTAGGTACCATAAATGGATTGGGTTTAAAATAAAGAAGTTTGGAATGCACGTTGAGCAAGACATTGAGTACTATATATTGCCAATTATAGAATACCCTTTTCATTTATTCCACGAAATTACCATTACCGATAAATTCTACTACCGCTTAATGTGTATGCGAGTGATAAGTTTGCTTATGTTTAATATTTATATTACTGCAGTCTATCAACAACATTTATTCTTATGGTAACACGTATTCTCTTCAAGTACATATGAATACTACGGTTATAGCACGATGTACCATTGTCCCATTCATATCTTTGTTATCTATGATAGTGTATAATAATCATGGCATAAATAAAATAATATGTAGAAGTTTTTTTATTCATTATTGTCCTTATAATTATATATATCTTCAATACTTTTTCACGGTTGATAGAAGGCGAGGAGGAACATGTAGTCCATTTATTCGTACGTCAATAGTATAGATAATAAAATAATGGATAGAGCACGTCTATATTAGCGAAATATGGGGTTGCGGTCCGGAACGAGGAAGAGAGATGGGCTGCTTTCATATAGCGCTCGCATTCAAGTAAGGGATCTTATCATAAATTATATTTCACAAAGATAACAAATATAAATCGCTCGTAACCTCAAAATTACAAAATGTCCATTTCCGTGTGATAAATTCTCGTGACCTATCCATTATTTTATTAGGTATCTATGATCAATAGGGTATACATACACACACAGGCACACAGATACACAGATATATATACAGTGCTTGAATTGGAGAAATGGAAGAAGTACCCTTGGGCTTTCAATAAAAATGATCATTCCCTCAAACTATGTAACTCGTATACTGTAAAAAATAATTAGCACGGGTTCTCTGAAAATATTATATAAAAGCAGACGAGATGTAAAAAAAAATCGTGTTCACGACGTTCGGCTATTTAAATGCACATTCACGGGCGATAGTGGTAAATGCCATCGTCCTCGGGGAGGTTAAAAGCATCTCACGAAAGCCTCTCGTCGTTCGATATTTTTTTTATTTTTTTCGAAATGGAATAAATATAGGAAGGTGTGTGTATGTATATAAATATACTCGTATAGTGTAAAAAAAAAAAAAAAAAAAAGTAAAAACACAACAATAGTTTTGCATTAGTTTAGAGGAGTTCGAGATACCGCCTCGCCGTTGTTCGCATTATTGTTTTGTAAAGAAGGAAAATAATTGCTGTCGTGTTTTACTGCAGGAGACCGGGTGTATATATATATATATATATATATATATATAGACTATACTATCGCGCGCGTGTAACATCTGGCAGATATTTTTTTAACGGTCAAAATAAAGTCTGTGCAGGCGCGCCGGGAAGGGAATAAAAAAATAAATAAATATGGTAAAAAAATAAATAAATAAAACGACAAAAAAAAAAACAAAAGATATTTTTCTCCTCAGAAAAAGTTATTCACTTGGTTCGGCGGTTGGGGGTGGGGGGGGGAAAGGTCACATTTTTCATTCAAGACGTTCAAATAATTGCCTCTCCTCTCCCGTACGATTTGTGATGATGATGATGATGATGATGATATACCTTCGAAAACTTCGAAGGTTTTTTTTTTATTTATTCCGTTACCCTACGATATTATACACCTAATTACATAAATACATAAACATTTAAAAAACAATAATAGGACCTTGAAATTCAAATAAAAGACTTTTGAAAGTATACGCTAAAAAATTAATTTTACCGGATTGTTAACTGAAATATTATATACGCTGGCAGTCTGAGACTTGTTGTGTCATAGGACAAGTTTAATATATCACTTTTCGTAAAGAAATCAAAACTTGTGTAGGTATCTAAAAAAAAAAAAAAATATTAACTGAAATAAGACTTGCTATAACGGTTATTTTACACCATACCGGTGAATGCACCGGGTGTATTTAATTATTATTTATACTTTTAAGTACTATATGAGTATATTTCTCTACTATTTACGTAATATATGCGCAAACTTTACTATACTTAACTATGTATGTTTCATCTATGTCGGTTTCTACATCAATAAACATTATAGTCATACTCGAAACTAGCGCCATCTGGCGAATAGTCGTATAAACTCAATTATAATTTGCCCGTTTAAACAATCAAAGGTCGTACTTATTGCGAAATACTATTAGGGCAAAACAAAAAATAAATATGTAAAATAATTATGAACATTATGAACAAAAATATAATTATATGGATTTTTTCCCATCGTGTTCCGTAGACTAAAACAATTTTCGACGGTTAAACAATCGCTGTGATAATTATAACAAATAGTTACTGAAATAATAAATATTAAGGGACATATGTAGGTACATGTGACCAAGTCAATACTGTTGATTTAGTGCTTTCATCCCAAACTACTGACCGGTTTTTTTCCTTTTTTTTTTATATAATATACACTCTTTAGGGCAGAAGGAGTAAAGTAAGAGTTATCCGATATAGTTTTTTGATAGGATATTTATTCTGTTCGGTACTTTTTAGAGATTATTTTTGATTTTCTATGTTGTTCTCAAATGCGTAACGAAAAAGTTGTTATAAATTATAAAACAACGAATAAATTAGCCATAATATATAACCGACTATATAAATGATGATATATATATAATATTTATAACTACTAAAAATACCAAAAATTTGTATGAATCGGAAAATATAGATGCCAGAAATTTGAAATTTACATCAAATATTTACTGCGGAACTATGTATGTTGACGTCGTATATTTTATTAGCCATATAAATGCTTTAATGGTAAAACTCATATAATATACACCGAAGCTTCGTTCAGAATGGTTTTATCGAAATAAATGACTTATCATTACTTTCACATTTAATATAACCACCACCAGTAACCAATCCAACGAGCGCAGTGTTTCCATCCACAGCTATTGCAGACCGAATTTTTTTTTGGATTATCGTTTAAAATACGTTTTGAAACCAAACATTCGGCACGCTCGAAGATTGGGCCTTCGTAGCTGTTTTTTTTTTTTTTTTTCTAATGTTGATTTAAAACACTTTATCCAGTGACGGCTCGTGTGTAGGGGAGACGGGACGATCGCCCCCCCCTCTAAAATTGTATCAAATTACTTATTATTAACAAGTCAGATATTGATTTAAATATTGACAATTATTTATATTTACATTGTAATGTATTTTCAAAATATTATCATTGAAAGTAAAAATTGTTTTACATCGTTATGAAAGCACTATGAGGTAATCGGAGTTTAAAAATATATGTAGGTAATCTGGTAATAGCACGGTCAATCACTATTATACATTTGCGCGGTTATCGAGTATCGAAATGCTGGGGCGACGTTGACAATCGCCCGACATGCATGTGGACCTCGTAACGCGTGCACATTTCTATAATTTTTATATTTCTTTATTATTTGTTTAATTTATTCTTTTATTATTATTAAAATATGTGTAAAAAATAAAAATTCAATATCATAATTAATCAAATATTCACAGAAAATCGAAATAAAACAACATGGAAGACACCTGTTCAATGAAAGATAGACGCTTAAATTTTGAGTAATACTAGAACGTATAATATAGTTTTATTACTTTGTAATTTTCCGATTTTGTAAAACGTATATATTTATATAAATATTTGATTTTTTTTTTATATGGTATTAATTTTGGTTTATTAAATAAGTACCTTTTAATAAATTGGTACATAATTATTATTGTATTCTATGCTTTTCAACGATGAATAGTTTTCAATCGCCCTCTCACTTTCAAAGCCGCCACTGACACTTTATCCAAATACGAGTAGGTACACATATATTAGTATACTATATATATATATATCATGATATAGGTTATTGGTATAAGAACATATTATAAAAATAATATTTATTATATGTTCATTTTTTTCTCCACGTTTTTTCTCTCGTTTGTACCGGGGGAGAGGGTGCACTATACCACACATATACTATTCAAGCACTAACCTATCGTATACCTGAATGTAGGTATATACATTACTATATACGATTAAAAAAAAAAAGAAAACATTAGATCGTTTTTTTCTTTCACTTCTCATAAACGTATAATGTATACATGTACGTACGATTTCCGATTTTTTTTTCACGTCTCTCTTATTTACATTTATTTTATTATTATATTTTTTAATAACATATATGTATGAATGTAGCAGGTATGCTGCACATATCAGCTATACCTATACCTAACCTATCGGCCCTCGAGATAGGAAGTTTATACGGTGTATATAATGTTGCGTATATATATGTATAAAGACGCGACGAACTCGTTCTCATTTACATTCTCGCCGAGTTCGTTCCGGACGTGACCGAAATGCGCTGCACTCGCGCGGCATTGCAGGTATGGCGGTGCGGCGTAGATGGAGGGGGGGGTGGCCAGAAGCCAATGATAAAGCGTTTTTAAGGTGTATATATATATATATATATGTATGTGTGTTTTAACCGTAAAAGAGATTTTGGGGTCGACCTACAAACGAAACGTATATAATAATAATAATAATAATAATAATAATAATGATGTAATATCCACAGGAGTGCACGGGGTGTGATCGCTCGGTTCTCGTCTCGAAAAACTTTTTTTTCATAACAACAATAATAATAATATAGTCGTGATATAATACCGTCCCTGCTGCGCAAAGTACGTTTTTTCCCCCTACGTTTCAGGCGAATTAGTATACATAATATTCAGAAGTATAGTCATATATATATATATATATATATATATATAAGTTATATTATGACGTATAGGTCCGCGTATATATATATATATATACGGTTTTGCGCCTCCCCAAACGATTTGACCGAAAACTACGGCGCACGTGCGCGCGCGCCGAGGACCGTCTCCCGCGGGACCAAGAGCTGCAGGTCCGTATAATTAAGGTCATTTATTCCGAAATGCCAATATATACGACGTATATATAATACGCATACGTTCAGAAAATGTCGGTATACCGTTTTTTTCCGCCGGTTTTTTTTTTCTAGAAACAAAATTAAATTTAATGTTCATTAATCACAATATATATATATATATATATTGTATTATATCATATTATGTTCCGCAACACAGCCCTGCTTTCGTATATTTAACGTTTTCGTTTTTGGTTCGTTTTGTACGCGTGTATTTTATAACATTGTACGCCTGATTTATCTTTACCGCGGTGTTCGGAACGTTTCCCAAAACGTTTACGTTCACCACGTTCAATACGCGTAAAAAATGAAATCGTTCACGTTCAAGTTCGAATGTATTGAAAAGGAACATGTTCACACTCGCCATCTTTAAAAAAAAAAAAAAAAAAAAAATGAACGCGTTCGTCCGGTCGTTCATTTTACTTAATCAATTATTAACTTGCTCATGTATTGGGCATGTATTAAGGAGGGAAGAGACTGATGCAGTAAGATTAGTAAGGGAAATGCATGTTGTTGGTAAGGGGGGAGAGGAAGACCGAAAAAGAGATGAGGGGATGTGATGGCGAGTTATATGAGGAGGGTGGGAGTAAGTGAAGAAGATGCGGATGATAGAGTTAAGTGGAAGTGTAGGACCAGGGTGGCCGACCCCAAATAGTAGGGAGAGAAGGCGAAGGAGAAGAAGATAAAGAAGAATTATTAACAAAATATATAATATACATATAAATAACATGCACTAAGAGATCCAACAAAGAATCAATAACGCCAATCAGGCTTATTTCTCAATAGTAAGTCTATTTAAATAAAACTACTCTCTAGAGATTCTAAAGTAAGATTGTACATTACATATATAAGACCCATCTTAACCTATGGGTGTGAGGCATGGGCTACGGCTAAAGGGGACGACAAGAAACTTATAACGTTTGAAATAAAAGTGTTAAGAAGAATATATGGTCCATATTACAATACTTCTACACGACAATACGAAATTAGGCATACCAAAGACTTAAGGAATCTGTTCAAACATCCTAACGTTGTTGCCTATTTGTCAAAAGTAAACGGATACAGTGGCTTGGACATGTCTGGAGGGCAGAAGGAAGCGAATTGAAGGGAACACTATATTCAAGAAATTAAATAGAAAAAGACCGCGAGAAAGGCCAAGGTGTGAAGATGGCTGGACAATGTACTGAAGGATCTACGAACCATAAATGACACGATACGAGTGTAGGACGCAGGAGACAGGGAACGATGGAGAGGCGGGTGGCAAGTAGTATTGGCCGTTAATGGGCCGTAAGCTGAGGAAGAAGAAAAAGAAGATATATATACAAAAAATTATCGATTAGTGGTAACTATAGTTTACATTTTATAGCAAACCCAAGGAAGTTGCAGGACTTTCGAGTATTATAATATTTTGAATTTAATAAGGTTTATTTCGAAATTTTAGTGTATTTTATTAAGTTCGAATGGCCTGAAAATCGTTCAAATTCCTTAAAAACATGAACTTCGTTCATTATTTTCATCAAGTATATGTATGCCGACGATGTGTTTCGAGTATGTATTTCAAATCGAAAAATTCCACTAGATTGCATTATGTGCGATAAATCGTGGCCAGATGGATCCGGTGTCATAATAGTGTTACCAGGTATACCAGGTATACGTTAAAAAGTAGATAACATATGAATACGATAGCTGTATTCATACGTATGTATGAATGATGGAACTAAATAGGGAGAAAAACAATGGCACTAAATAATAACATAGATAAACCATAACTGATGGACTGGATTTCATCTCAATTAGGATAATTAATATTAATCTGCACTTTTTCACTGGATATAAATACAAGTTTAATTCAATTTCATTTTTGAATAGTGTCTATGTTATTTACGCGGCATATTATAAAAGTTTAGATTTTTTTTTTTAACTTACTAAGCATACTACGTTTTATACGTATATTGAACTTGTATAAGAGTGCGATAGTATATATATTTGCTTCTAAGCTACTTATACTTATATTAACAATGAAACAATGATATAAAATAATTGTTTTTTTTTTTTTTACAATTTTAGATTTTGAGCAAAATGTAAGAAAACAGAATTTAAGTCTTACATTTTTTCGTGTGGAAATAATCAAAAAGGATTTCTTACAAATTTTCTTTTATAGATTTATTTTGGTAAGCCAGATATGTATTTTAGTAGAATACCTATAAACGTGATAACAATTTATACGAGTTTTTTCAATTTTGGACCATTTACAGAAATAATGGATTTTAACTATTCATTGGGATTTTATGGTTTGAAAATTCAATACAGGATATTATTAGGATACTATTAATTAGTGTTACCTAACTAACTAATAAGAAATAATATGCGTTTAAAACTATAGTATTGCTAAAATATACTGAATATTTGTTCTTAACGACAGTAAAACGTATGTAATATACACGGAAGCTTCGTCCAGAATCGTTTTATCGAAAGACTTATCATTGTTTTCAAATTCAATATATCCATCACCAGCGTCCTACTCAGCGAGTGGAGTGATTCGAGCTTCAACCCCAACTTATCGGTTTCTTTTTTTTAAATAATATACTTATTGAACTTCGCTCAGAATCGTATTTCTATATATCTCTACTTTTTTATTTACAATAATAATAATATCACAATCTTCTGTCCAAAGACCGAATGGACGATGTGGACAAACTTCCCCTATCTGTACCTTGTCGAATTTTTTTTTTTATTACTCGCTTAATTGATATTATATATTTTAGATTAAACGTAAAAACCGTATTTCCTTATATTTTATATGTAAATATGAATACTAAATAGCTTTCATTTCTAAGAGAACTCAGGTATTCTAGATATGGTCATAGCCTATTAAGGTGATTCGAGTCGGTCAAAAAAATATCGTTTTTAGTACCTCTCGGTGTGGCGAAATTGCGCGACTTTGGTTGATCCAATTTTAATTCTGTAAAAAGCATAATATCTTTTGATATCTTTTCTAGGTTTTAATCGAGGCGTTTTTCGAAATAAAAATTTTCGATTTCGGTATGATAAGACAAAATTTCCATATTTTAAAAACTGTTCACTTGTGTATATCTAAAGCGGAAATTCATGTCAAAGAATCTTATGTTTTTTTTTAGAGTTAAAATTGTACTAGCCAAAGTCGCACAATATTGTCACAGCGAAAGCAACTTTCTGTTCAAAATTCGATTTAGTATATGGTCTTATTTTCATTATTTCCAAACTTGCAATTCATGTTTAATCTAGACGGATATAGATACAAGCCTAAGGAGTGTATTTATTAATTTATTATTAGCTTTATTGACTTCAATGACCTCTCTAACTGCATTAAATTTTGAATTTAAAATTTCATCATGTCCGATAAATTGTCTATGTAATACTCCTTAGAAAATGACCGACTCGAACCCCCTTAAACATAGCGGTTCATCAATGACCTGTATGTTTACTATGTTTATTTATTTTCTCTGTTAACAAATTTTTGACAAGAAGGAGCCGAGGAGGATCTTTGGCGTTAGTGTGATATTGATAGGAAATCGGCTGTGTTTTCCAGTACATTCGTTGGGGAAGAAGAAAACCTTTCGTTTATACGGTGTACGTAGTCATATATACTGTATACCATATAACTATATCTACAGACTATCTATCACACGGTATATGACTTACACCGTATACAGTACAATGTATTCCGATATTTTAATATTATTATGTGATGTATATTTTATTACATTTGTTGGCTACTAAAGTGCGATTTTTGAGTTATTGGAATTCAACAATGTGTGTATCTGGCTAAAATAAATGGCATGTTCATTCGGATAATATACTGAATAAATATAATATAGGTGTGGTGGTAACATTATACAATTTTCTTTTATTTTGTAAAATGTATGTATGTATATCACACCGACGCCGCGCTCAGAATCGTTTTTTTTTTTCGAATGCAATGATTTATCATTGCTTTCAAATGCAATACGTCCGCCAAGAGTATCGTATCCGATAAGCTAAGTGCTTGCACCCCTACTGTCAATCGACGAGCGAAGTGCACTTTTTTTTCGATATTATTTTCTTCAAATAATTATGAATACATTGAAACGAAAAGTTATTATTTTTGAAAGGAAAAAGAACTTCATTCAATCAACTATAGCAGATGACCAATAAAAAAAATTCCTTACCACTATCTCCACTGCTGTATCATCATTAACTCCACTATCGGTTAGTGTATACATTTTTTTAGAAAAAATATTATTTATTTTTTTTCACCATCACTTCAACTTTTATTATTATTTTCATCTCTGATTTTTTTTATACATGTGTATCAATGAATTTCTAAGTGATATAATGATAATATTCATTCGGTCGTATTTCATTCCATGTAATACTACTATATTGCATTATAATATATTCCACCGACATTATTATACTACTAAAACAATATACATAACGGCCATTTAATTGTTATCATGGTATATTTAGTTAAACTATAGAACACTGACCCTAAAACGAGAATCACTTTAAAAAGTTTTCTTATCAAAACTTTCTGAATTTAACTCGACACCATCTGTATTTATATTATACGTATATAAGTATAGAAAGTACCCACATCTAGGTATATAATTAAAAGAGCATGCTGTTACGGTACATTTTTTCACATAGTTATTATGTCACAACCCTGTGGAGGGGGCTAAGAATACCTCCACGGTTTCCTCATGCCTGTCGTAGAAGTCGACTAATTGAGGTTGCGTCAGGTCGACAGCCGGCATAAAACTTGTCAAAAAGTATGAGAAGTCTTAATA